>JARHVA010002457.1:1267500-1477500 GCA_037957365.1 Torreya grandis
CACATATTTTTATCATGGTATAAAATTAAATAAATATTTTAGACCAAAATCTTAGAGACTCCATTATTGTAGTTTTCCAAGGTTGAGGAAGGAGAGTAAGGGTGAATATGGAAAATTCATAATCCAACACCTTCTCCCTCATTTAAATAATATGATTTCAACTCAATGACTAAATTGAAGACCTTAAGGTCTCCATAAGGACATTTAGGGCATATTTTACTTTAACTAAAACTGATGGTCAAGGTTGGTTTGATTTGATGGTGGAAATAGGTTGTTCCAATCTTATGGGGATTAAACAAGATGTTTTAGACACATTTTTAGGCCCTATGGGACTAAAATATATATTTTATAGAAATTTACACTAAGTTTATTCAATGCAAATTTAGAATTTATTTTTTAGTTAAGTATGAACCAAACCATGTGATTGACCATAATCACTCATAACTCTCCTTGAACACTATTGTGAGTTAAAATATCTTATTTGAGATAGTGGTTGATTGAACCCACATTCATTTAGTTTTCATCCATTTTATTCCTTAGGGTTGTGGGGCCCATTAAGACTACTTTAAGAGTTGTAGGTTTGTGTGAGAGCCTATATGATGATTAAATCAAGTGGGGCATACATGGTTATGCAACAACTATACATTCACTTGCACATTGCCTCCATGCCCTTTTGTCATGCAGGTTGTTTAGATTATTTTTTGTCTCGTGCCATGGATATGGTGATCTAATGGGAAGGTAGTTATGCAGATTTGTCCATTACACATTTATAAGAAAATGACATAATTCTAGTGTATTTTAATTATGTCAATTTTTTGGGCATGACATATTATATAACCTAATATATTTCTCTAAGATAACCCAAATAGATATTTTTTTGGATTTAATTATGCATCATATTTTTTCAAGAATTTGATTATCTATCATCAGTCTATGATTCTATCAATAAATAGTTTTATAAAATAAGTCATCATCATAATATTCCATATGTTTATAAGTAAAATCATAAAACATGTGCATTATCTCCATTTTATAAGTGAATCCTAATATATTCAACCCAAATGGCATGATCACATAAAAGAATTCCCCCATGGTGTAGTAAAACTAGTTTTATGTTTATCTTAAGGATTAATATTTTTATGATTATATACATTAAAACCATCTATTAATGACAACATCACATAACCAACTATAAAATATATAATTATATCAATATTTTTTAATTTAAAATCATCTTTGGGATAAGCTTTGTTTAAATATCAATAGTGTAAAACATATAATTTGTTTTTAGGATTACAAATAGTATTATTTTAGAAATGCATTTAGAGTAATTTATAGATCTAATAAACATTGCTTCCAATAATCATTGTATTTCATACTTAAATATTAAATAAATTCTAGGATGCACCTTTATTAAAAAAAATTAACTATATTTTCATTAGGTAATGTACTATATTTTGCATTACAAATATAGGGTCAATACCTACCATGTCTAAATACACCCAAGAAAATAATTTAGGGTAATTATGCAATGCTTGTTTATAGGCTTTACCTTAATCATCCTTGAGTATTAAAGTAGGATTATTGGACTCAAATCTCTAAATGTTTCTTAATTTAATTGATTTTTCATTAATTAATTAATTTTGATTTATGTTCCACATATGGTGCAGTGGGAATTGTATCTGAACCATATATTTGGATATTAATATTTGAAATTGTATATTATTATGATAAAAGGAATGGATTGTCTCATATGACCCAAAATAATCCAAGATAGACTAATCATTAGATAACTCACCTAATTTATAAATATGTGAAAAAAAATCATCAATGAGGTTTGGGAACACAACTTTTGGTGTTCATACATAATGAACTTCTTGCACAGGCTTATGTTTTTATTCAAATAAATACACAAATATTTAAATTCTTGGGTTTATTTTCATTATTGGTTATTGAATCATTTATGTATCCAATGTGTTTTATTATTTTATGAGTAGTGAAAAAATGGGATCGATAATGCCTTTTACATGTTTTGCAAATACTTATCTTATGTATCCAAACTTTCATAAATATTTTAGGCCAAAACCATATTATTTAAATATATTATTGGTGATGGAATAGCAGGTGAAGTATATACATGTTTTGGTATATCATTATGTTAAACAATATGTCCAAACTCTTAATGGGAGTGTTATATATGACGTATGCAATTATCCACACATTGAGTCATAATTGAAAGGTTCCTAATCCATAGATGTGTGTGTGTGTACATATACATGTGTATATATACATATATGTATGCATATATATAGCATTATGGTATAATAGTAAAGGATATCACATGAATACCAAAGGAATATATATTAATCGATTTCACACCATACCTCAAAAAGTGTTAGGAAAAATTAGATTATATATTATTTTGGGTTCATGATATGAATATCTCTCTCTGTATGTGTGTGTGTATATATATATACACACACATAGAGAGAGAGACATTCATATCATGAACCAAAAATAATATATAATCTAATTTTTCCTAACACTTTTTGAGGTATGGTGTGAAATCGATTAATATTCATGTTTGAATAAGTGATATCCTTTACTTTTATACCATTATGCTATACACACACACACACACACACACACACAAACATATGCAACATACATAAATACATACATACATACATGTGTGTGTGTGTGTGTGTGTGTGTGTGTGTGTGTGTATGTATACATATATATATATATATATATATATATATATATATATATATTTATATATATATATATACATACATATATGTATATATATATATATATACATATATGTATATGTATGTATATATATATACATATATGTATATGTATGTATATATATATATATACATATACATATACATACATACATACATACATACATACATACATACATACATATATATATATATATATATATATATATAATACATACATATGTGTGTTTGTGTGTGTGTACACACACACACACACACACACACACACACATCCTTGATGACTAAATTTGATACATGCATTTAAGGTAGTGGGTACTAAATTCATATCATTAACCCAAAATTTTATATATATATATATATATATATATATATATATATATAATAAATACATATATACATGTGTGTGTGTGTGTGTACACACACACATCCTTGATGACTAAATTTGATACATGCATTTAAGGTAGTTGGTACTACATTCACATCATTAACCCAAAATTATATCTAATTTAATTTTCACTAACTCAAAATCCATGAATATTCATGTTCAAATAAGTGAGATCCTCTACTTCTATACCAAAAAAATTTAGAAAATATATATTGAAAATATTAAGTCCTAATCCATTATCCATGAAGACCCATTTGATTGTATTATTTAGAACACACACTTCAATATATAATGGGAAGTTTTTATCAATAACATGTTTGGCAGTTTGATTCTCTTTCTCAAAAATGGATAATTTCCTTTAGACATCATAATGTATTAATTATATAAGTAACATAAGGTGGTTTCACATCACTCAATAGAGTTGTGTCATGTAATGCTGCATAAATAATATCTTATTAATAAGGTGACTTATAGATAAATTATAACATAAATATTTTAGTTTTTGTATTCTTAATTTGTTCAATGATATCATATTATTTAACTTGGTTGGATATCCTTGTGGAAGGTGGAGGGACATGAAGAGGAACATTTGGATGACTTCCACTTTGTACTATATCACCCTATGTACTTTAGTTGTAATAACATAGACTATTAATTCCAATATAAGCCTATGGAGAATAATGGGAGTGATATGGTATCCATTACTATGTTAAGATCTAGGGGATGAAAAAATGATTCATACATTTTATTAGGCTTCTAGTAGTAATCAAAAGCAAATCAGATTTAATATTTAAAAATATATGAATTATGGAGGAAGAGTAAATATTTTTCATGAATGCACATAAATTTGACCCATTTAACTACATAATTGTTAAATATATTACTTATTTCATGAAAAAAACATGTAATTATGGCAATCATATCTTGAGTTATAATATAAAAACTATGTATATCCATTATAGTCATGAATGGTTTATATGAATTTTTGTACTAAAAATACCACAATTTTTTTTTTTTTATCAAAATAGGGCCCCACTCTATTTTTAAATTGACCCCCCAGCCCTATTTAAAAAGTTCTTTAAAAGAAAAGGCCTCATGTATTTCACTAACTTTTTTATTTTTTAGGCATATGAATGTATGTACCTTATGTATTTTTGGACTAACCTACTAATGATATTTGAAAGTTATGTATATGTAGGTTTTGGTTCATATTCTTCTAAAAAATAATTTGGTAGAATTATTTAGTGCAAAAGGGTCTTCACCGAATCTATTCAACACTTTCAATTGATGAATTCCTCTAAAAAATTCTAGTCTTTGGTGATTATGTTCTATGATTCTCTTTATAGATTTTGCTTAGTGAATCCATCTAAAACATCATGATCTTTAGTACTATACATTCTAAATATACCACAGTAATTTATTTCATCAGTGTTTTGCTTTAGAGGATTTCTTTGGAATAGTGTATTTAGGAATTTAGGGTGTGGGACATTTTGACTAATTTGACCGCAAGTCAAATTAGGTCAACCCCCTACATGTTCAAACTTCCATAGGGTCTCCAAATATGGAAAATATTCACTATGGTCTTAAATGAGGTCACATAGTATGTTTTATCTTGGTCACACTTGTTCATTTATCCTTATGTTATCCTAGGTCATATTTTGGGTCACCTTAATGAAATTATACAATTTTACATGAAAAGTCAAGTGTGTCAAAGAGTAAGTGAATGTGTCTCATGTATTTTAATGTTAGAGAGTAGTTTTATAACTAAAACACTATAGGTTCAATGTTAAAAATAAGAGGATCACTTGTAAAAATAGAAGTTTCATCTATTTTATGGATTGTAGGATAGTTCTAACATGTGTGGAAACTTTAGGAGGGTCCATTTAGATCCCCAAAGTTCATATCCAAGCTAAATTGGCCTTAATAGCTCCAAAAATTGTGAAAATTGATCCTTCTCTCTCTTTCCTCTTTTGGGAAGTTTTTTCCATTTTGGCCCACATACCAAGCTTTTATCTAGTTTGAACAGATGAACAAGGTCCCAATTGTTGAGTATATCAAGTGGCTCAGAATTAGGCTCAACATTGCAAGTGGAAGGATCCAAGTAGGGTTTCATGGTGATGAATAGTTGCATAAATAGGTATAGAAGAAGCCTAAGTTTATGCTTTCTCAAAATTTTGGCCAAGTGTAGCATTCAAAATTCCTTCAGAGGAAGTGTTCCACACAAAGCTCATAATAAATGTACAAGGCTTAATTCTTTCAGGATTTTATCCCACTTTATTTTTCTAAGTGTTGGAATTCTTTTGGGGTTTTTTTTTTTTGGGGGAATTTTGTTTAAGTGTCAGGAATTATTTTGAACATTTTATCTAAAATAATTTACCTAAAGGGTCATTTCTTCGAATAGGGTCCTTTTTATAAGTTTTGAAGGGCACTTTTGAAGCCAAGTGTCCACAACACTTTTTTTCAAGGATCATTCTTTGAGAAAGTGGACCTTTACAAAAAGCTTGAAGGATATCTTTTTCAAGCAAAGTGGCTAAGTCAATCTCCCTAAAGGGTCATTTTTTGGAAAATAATCTAGTTCAAGGTTTTTAAAGGGTCTTTTTCTCTCAAGAAAGGGTCCAATGCAGAATATCTAAAGGGCATTTCTAAAGGGCAAAGGGGCTATTTTGAAAAGTCTGAATGGCCATTATAAGGACACAAATCCTTCAGTAAAATTATAAGGGATAATTTTCCTAAATAAAAATTTCTTTCAGAGCTTTTGTCCTAAAGTAAAAGACTAAAGTAGAATTGTTTTAGACATTTTTTCCAAGATAAAGACCTTAAAGACATGAATTATTTCAGACATTTTTTCTAAAAGAATTGCTCAAGGCAAAGATATGTCAAGCTATTTACTTTGGAGGAAGGGGTCAAGACACAAAGCCTAAAGATAAGGTGTCAAATGAAAGGAAGACTCTAGGATTTCAATTTGCTCACAAGGCCTTTTAAGACACTTTGGGCTCACTTAAAGTGTAAATTGACATTTGCTAAAGATAAAACTAGATTTTCATAACCCCCAAGGGATGCTAAAAATAATTGAAATGGATTTTAAGTGCATTGGATCCATTTGGTTATTCATTATGTTCATCAAGACACTTGGGTCTAGTAATAGAAATTTTGAGTAGACATTTTTACTGACATCACCATTATGATGTTTAGATGAGTCAAAGGAATTGATCAAATGGGTATATTCAGTTTTGAGCCTAGAATGTATGTTCTAAGTTTTAGGTCCTCTAAAAAATCAAGAATAGGGTTATGCATGTGCAAAGTTGGCTCCTTAGTCACTTTCTATGTGTTTTCCCATACTTAGCCATTTTCAAGAAGTTTTAATAGAGTCAAGTGAGCACCTTTATAAAGTTATATCTTGCACGTACAATAGTTGTAGGGGAAAATGGTCACATGGGTTTCTTTATCTTGGTCCATTATTACTATGTGCCAAGTGTTAGGTCCTCCACCAAAGACTAAATATAGTTATGCATGATCAAAGTTGGCTCCTTAGTCAGATTTCACCAAGTTTCCATACTTAGCCATTTTTTAGCCAAGATGTCACAAAGGATCAAATGGACCAATCAATTTATGCATTTAATATATTCACATGGAAGGGTCCCAAGACCATTAAATCAAATGGGTTCATCCCTTATGATAATAAGAACATCTCTTAAAAGTTTTGTGCCTCCATGATAGTTGCGCTTCAATATCTGATCCTTCAAAGATGGTCAAAAGCATAAGATGTTTGCATGAATGTCAAAATAGAGCTCAAGTAAAAATCCATATGTTCTTAAATTTGATGGCCTATGGTATGTCATTTTACTTTTGTGGGATGATAAATAGTAACTGATAGGATGCCAAATTTAAAGATAGAGAAATACAAATCCTATTGAGCTTAAATTTAATAGTCGTGCAAATGTCATTTGATAGGAGTGAGGACATAAATTTTAAGATCATGAACTAGCCATTGGTTTTAAAATAGTGGGTCCTAGTAAATCAAGAATTGGCATTTGATTGAGCATTTAAATATAATAATGAGTGAAGGTCAAAGTGTTTAGTGAATCTCAAGATAAAATGCATATATGATAGGTGTTAATAGCACATTAAACTACCAGAGGATCAATGGTTGGTACTTGATCATGTAGATCAAGATCTGATGATGTGAGTAAGGGTCAAGGATCTGAGTCAGCTCTCAACATCCAATTAGAACAAAGGTGAGCCCAAATGACTTAGATGGAGTTTAAAGGGTCAATTTTTTACCAAGGCAAGCAAGCATGAGTGAAGTCGAGCTTGATCATGATCTAGTTTGGGCTAAGAGTGGATATTTTAAGATTGGATGGTTCCATTGAAAACCTGCAGAGGTAGACACATAAACTTTAACTTCTTCATCACTAAATCCAACTACATGAAAATGGCCATTCTCCCCACTTTGGCATGTATTAACAAACTAATCATGAGCATTTTTACATCAGGACAAAGTGAAAATGACTTGTTCCTACCATTGTAGCCACCATGGACCATCATAGAGAATATATTATAATGATTAATGGATTGGAGTGACTTAGATCAATCAAGAAGGGTTTGAGTGAGCTTGATGTATAGACATAGATGTAACAAATTTTCAAATGAATTTAAGCTCATTTGATTCCCTTTTGAGTACCAAAATTTACCTCTCTCTTGCTTCATTTTTGTTATAAATATAGCCTTCAAGCTATTGTTTTATATCACTCAGGCTGGTATGACTAGACTCTACCAAAATTGTATTTTACACCTCTTGGAGTAGTGAATAGAGTATTTTACAATCATTTACTAGTCTATATTTAGTGTTATATGTTTATTTAATATGAAAATGTGAATGTCATCTTCTTCTTGCATATCCAAACTCAACCTAAATGTTAGAAACTTTAGTTTTAGGTAATTTAACATGTCTTAGCATTAATCTCTCAAAGATATAGTTGATAGCCAAATTTAAGTGTCTTTAACTAGACCTTATTTTCATTGTTCCCTAGTCTTAGCATATCAAACTGACCTCTATATGAAATATTATTGCATAGAAACTATAGTAAGCATTGTATTATCTTCTATAATAGTTCATTAGTGTGTTAAAGAGTCCATGTTAAAAATTGGATCTGATAAATTCTTGGTGCATCACCACAAATTGGAATAATTTTTATTTTATGAAAAATCTTTAAAGATTTTCACCCCAACTAGTTCCTAGGTTTTAAAAGTAAAGGTCTAAATTATAAATATCTGAGGAGCTAGCCTCATAAAAAATACTAGAGGTCTAGTCTAGATATAGGCAGCCCATAACCTCAGACCATTCCCATGTTAGTCTAAGTATGGGTTAAAATTGAATGAATCTGACTCCTATTAGGGTGATATTTATATAGCTAATAGGTTGATCAAAGAATTTAACTAGTTTTCAACTAGTATGGCCATGAGGGGTAGAGTTAAGGTAAATGCACTTAAGGGTGAAAGTAGTCTCTATAATCTCTCATACCATGGTCATAGTTCTAATATTAGTGGAATGTAATTCATGAATAAACACTATGACTGTTAGTATCTCAAAACTAACTTCATAATCTTAACATTTAGATTTTCTCATTTGTTTGGATTGATATGATGCTTCCAAGTGGTGTATGTATTCTTATAGAGTAGGTTCATCCTTTTCATGTTTGTTTCAATCTAGTTTTCATGTGTGAAACATGATTTAGTAAACATGATCACCCTCATTAGGCTAAAAATAAGCACCATTGGTCTATAAGACAATGTTTTCATCATTGGTAGGGTTTATCTTTTGTGAAATGGCTTCAAGATCAAGGTAATGTACCTATGCTTCTCCTCTCAAAACATGAAATTAAATTTTCCCATAGAGGGTTTGTATTAAGATACCTCAAGGTTGATTGATATACTTTCTAAGGCCATGATCAAAGACTAATCATAGATTTAATGTATATAGTCATCTATAGTCACATGTAGGTATGTACAAAGAATGGATGAGCTATTCAAAACCCAATACATAGGTTATATTCAATTTCATGAATTGAATGAGTTTCTCAAGTCATACAGGGTTCATAGTGTTAATCTTAGATGAGTTCAATCAACATAAAAAGGTGAAAAGTTAGAAAAGATGAAAAGTGGGATAATTTACCTTAGTTTTTTTGAAATAGGTTTGTACCTAGTATAGTGCCATTTGTTGGTAAGTGATATTGAAGTCTTGATAATATTAATGGTTTATCTCTTATATCCTAGTCCTATTCGTAAAACTTAAACACAAAGAGAAATTTGTTGGGTTAAGAGAAGGTGATGGTTAGGTGATTTCAACCTAGTCATATTTCCATTGAAAACACTTAGTGAAATTTATAGTGTATTGAACTTAAAACTTGAAATATAACTAGTGCACTATAGTACATTGATGAGAGCATGGTCCTAAGGCATGAGATGATCTCATATAGGTGTGGAATGGTCTTAGTGATCTCAAAAAGAATCAAATATGGGGAATTATAGTGTTAATGAATACATCATCACCTACAGAAGGCCATTGACCTCCCTAATTGCTACCTATAGGTGACATAGTGAGACTCATACTACAGATTAGTTCTAGCTAGTAGAGAGAAGCTAGTTTGTAAGGTTAGTAGAGGTATACATTAGAAAATAATATTTAATACATAATAAAAGTTGATGACATCAAATTTTATGTTTTTTTTAGAAATAAATAACTAGGTTTCTAACCCCACACTCAGTCAACTAAGACCCTATACAAAGTTATAGGTCTACAAAACTACTCATGAGAGAAATTGTTATTTAAGACCTATTGAAACATGATCAGACTTTTAAAATTTGTATATAGGATACTAATGATATAAAATTTACCTTTTTAGTCTCACTTTGGTCAAATAAATAGGGGAGGTTCCCTTTGTTTTATCTTAGACTAGATGCATTCCATAGTTAAAAAAAATACATAGGTAGGGCATATGAGTGATGAAAAGATAAGTGGGAGAGTCTTAAAATAATTGTGAGATGTTGTAAAGGGTTGATATTAAAATTAAAAAAGTGTTAAAGTGCACCTATAGTCATTTGAAAACAAAAAGGTGGTCATGAAATCGTACACACAGTTTGGGCCTATTAGGCCTAGAACTAGGCCTAAACCCTCATGGACTCCAACATGGTTCAGATGACCATATAACATTCCAAAATAGTTTTATAACCTCTATGGAAAATTTTAGGACAAATTAGACTCATCATTGTGTAGGAAACAACATAAGAGTGGTCATTTTGGCTTAACATTCTTTCAGGAGTGCTCAGAACACATTGAAGAAGCCTGAGAGCCAATTTCATTCACTCATATCTACAAAGAGGGTGTGAATGAGACCTAAAGTAGCTAGGGATATTTTAGGTGGATATTTTACTCTAACTTTGTGTAATTGGTTTAGGGGTTGAACATTCAACTTTTATGAATTAATGTTAAGAAGCTAAGAGACCTAAAACCCTTATGTGAACATGATGGGAAAGATATGATTGGAAATGATTTTATAATGAGTCATTTGGTCTTGAAATTGTTTTGGAATTGTATATCACTCTCCTATACTCCTTTACATCTAATTAATCCATATTTTCACTTACGAACATGCCTAATTTAGGGTTTTCTATAGGTTTTGATGTATGTCACAAGTGTAAAAGAGAAATTTTGAATGAAAATCATTGTATAAGGTGTATGAGTAATTTTAAAAACCCCTCACACTCATTTCCTACCTCAATTGTGGTTGAAAAACCTCTACTATACTTTCTATTGTAGGCAATCTTGGACAGATAGTGAGAAGGAGCATGACTATCTAAATTGGAAAGTGAGAAATGGAATAATGAATTTTTAGAGGTCTATTTGATATACTATAGGAAAAAGAGGTCTTAGACATGTGTCTATCACATATTAAATTTATTTTATTGAGCAACGGTAGGTTAATTGAGTGACAAATGTGAAGACAAGCCTAGAAGGGCTAGTGAGTAGTTACAAAATAGTGAACAACAAATGTCCATGAGGAGTTCATCAGTTGAGGAGTATATTATGAATGTCATAATTAGGATTCCCTACTCTTAATATGTTGCACATGTGTCAAATAATCCTAAGATATTTTTGGATAATCAAGTTAAATCATCATTAAGCAAATAATTTCAAGAAGGATAGTAAAGAGTTGTTATGCCAACTTGAAGAAGAATGATGCATTTATGATGAAACTTGTCCATGACATATTCTTGACCTATTTCACACATCATTATTTCATGTTGTAAGTAGTTTTCACATCTTGACACTTGGCTTTGTGACTCTTTAACTTCTCTTATTTTCTTTCCTCTCTTATGCTCTATATATGCAAGCCTTTTAGGGATCCGTATCTAATATACACCTAGTATGTTGAAGCCTTGCTAGTCTGACACCTTGTTTTTCCCTTTGAATAAATTTATGAAGTTAATTTATTCTCTGTACATCTTGCCTAAGTATTTCAAGTAGTGTATTTGGATTCTAAGTGATGAATATTATTTATCCTTACTTCCATTCTTCTCTTATATGAATTGTGTGAATTATGTAACATCTCTTCTAACAGGGCTCATAAAGTGTATTATTTGTTACATATGTTTTGAAGTGAGAGAGAGACTATAGTTTCTAGTATCATACCTTATTTTCACCCACCTTTAAATATGCATAGTAATCTTCATCTATGAGAAACACTCATGCTGGAAGGACATAGAATTAAGGTAATTTTTAGTATCCTTAATTATTAGTGAAGATTCAAGTGTGCTTTTGGAATTATCTTTGGTGAATAAACTCCATTATTATAGGTTAATTTTAGTTTCATTCTTCCCTTTTCACCCCCACTAGTGATTGTTCTAGTGTAGAGTGTGAACCCAAAAGATAAATCAAGGGAAAAAGCCCTTTAACTTAGAGGTTTACCTCTTCTATAGGAAACCCATAGGCCCAAAGGTAATCCCATGTTAGCCAAATTTATAAAGGCATGAAAAACCTCTCATACAATGAAAAATTTGGTCATAGGATGCAAAGCCACATTCACTAGGTATTATAGTTATTTAAGACTAGCTCTTCAGTCACTATTCTTCAGGAACTAGGTCTCTATTTTTACACTTTAGTTTATCTAAGTCTTTAAAAATATTTATTTGATAGTTTTGTTTGTAAATTTACCCAAACATATTTAGGTCTTTAGCATCTTTATTTGTTTGAAGAGTTATGAATGTTTTATTCTTCAATAAAAGTGTTCATAACTTTTGTTCATCAAAGTTTCTTGACATAGTTAGGTATTTAGTGATTTTTCTCAGAAAAATAATTCTAATTGTTAGGTCTTTAGTAAAAGTGTATAGAAATTTTGTTCAGGATGCTCAAAAATAGTGTTATACCCCGACTTCTAACTTTTGACAATCAAAATTTTCATTACTCAATGAACTAAGGCTAAAGAAGTGATGAAATGACACTTGGAAAAGGGAAATGATGTGGTATTCCTACTAGACATCAATAATGCTTGCATGCCATAACCATAAAATGAGGTGGAAAAGTTTGAATAAAATAAACAAATTTAAGTTAAAGATATTGGAAATCAATGGCACATGAACTTAAAAATCAATGCCAAAGATATGTCAAAGTAGTTCAAATTATAATTCACCCATTCTATCTCAGTCTAAACTTGTGAATTAACTTAATCTCCTATGATATATCCCTATCCACTAGTGTTTTTGACTTAACAACATACTTAGGAGATCTAAGTGATTAAATTGTAAACTAGTACTATTTTAAGTACAAAGCAATGACATCTTCATCTAGGTTATTTTGGGGAAATCTCCATCCTTCAAGGTTATTCATCAAGGATTATAATAAGTAAGACACACTCTTTGAACCTATTATATTGAAAAATGACTATTTCAATTACATGGATATCTGATATGCCATACACTAGGTTAATGCACATACCCATGAAGAGAGCCTAACCCCATCCCAACACTAATTAGACATAGAAAACTTTCTACTGAAGTGATAAGGGATATAATTCACATCTATGAAAATAAAATTCATGCCCTGTATTGACCTTATACGAGACTTGTTATTCATAGGGAATATATCAGGAGTGTACTTGTATCACCTTAAACATAAGATGTTTGCAACTTAAATATATAGAAATGCATTTCAAAGGTATCTCTCTCTTCACATCTTATATGCCACCTATGATATACATAGAGTATTGGTGTGGAAGAAAGATAAGTATGTCAATAAATTTCTTAAAAATTAGATTATCTCATGGTACATAATCAACTTGAAGGACAAACATTCCACCCCAAAAAAAAAATCATAATGGGAATTTAAATTGGGATGGCCTTGTTAAAAATACTATTTGGGTATCTTAAAATTGAATTACTCCAACTTGAATGGGTTATGATATAAGATATGTTGAGGACATCAAAGTTGAAATTTTCTCTAGGATAACTAATTAGAGCAATGTTACAAGAGTAAATTTTACATAAAAATGAGGCCTCCAAGAGGTTATCTTTACATGATGTCTTACTTTTTTGATGTAGTCTTGGGGATGGTCTATACCCATAATGGCTCACTCTAGAACCCCCTCTAGATTGTTTAAAGAAAAATATATGTGACTCTTACTCCTCTATGCACATATATGCATACACTCACCATATTATATACATTTTTTAGGATGTTTAACAATAGGTATAGATGGTCATGCATGAATCCCCTTTGCTTAGGATATCAAAGACTATCACAAAAACACTATTGATTTGGGGAGACTATTAGTTATACCTTGATTACATAGTCAACATGGTAATTGGCCATAGGTTTACACCTTTTTGGCTCCCCAAGTATGTCCCAAATAAGGTGGTAGAGTAAGAATAACATAATATCTATGGTGGGGTTTATATGAGGATATGCACAAGAAGAAGAAATATTACCTTAATGTATCACACATAATAATTGGAAGAATGTGCTACATAAATATGAAGCATTTATATGAGGTTGGAAGATACAAAGTACTATTCCTTGGATTCACTACCACACAAGGATTGAGATCACATGGATAAGTGCAAAACCACATTAAGGGGATAGGAAGTGAATATCAATATGAGCCCTATGATCATGAATTCATGTTCCTCAATCTCATAATTATGATCAAGTTTTATAAAGGTCATGATTTATCTAGATGAAGGAAGATTGTCTAAAGATCATTTAAGGGGAGCCATCCTTTTTCATAAAGGAGGCACAAACAAGACTTCCTCTAGTTGAAGGATGGGACACATCTAATTTTTGGAAAAGAATACCTACTCATATATGATGGGAATAAGGGGAACAAATTGAAAAAGGTCAATCTTCTTAGACACCCCCTACAACACTTAAGGAAGTAAATAAATAACTAGGGGTAATAGATACCTCACTAGGGGGAAGTAAGATGAGCCTATCTACCTAGTTTCCTCATATTCTAAGGGCCATTCCCAAGGTGATGTTCCATCACCTCCATAGATTCATGTTGTGGTTACCTAAACCACACAATCAACTCATTATATATTTTTAAAGACTACCCTTTTTTATACAAAGAAACCAAGGTTTCATTTTCTTCCATAGAAGCCAACCATGGATGAAACTTTAGTGGAATTAGTTACAAAAGAGGTAATTAGAGAGGATATTTATGATGAGGAGGGATAATTATGAAGATTAAAAGTACTGAGCCTCTAAGATACAAATGAAAAGGCACCATTGCATCAATAGATAGTAGGTGAGCTAACACCCTCTCTAGTTTCTATTCTACAATTGGTTCATTTATTCTTACTATATTCACCCATCCTATTCCCCCCCTCTCTTCGTTATGAAGAAGGAGGTGGATCATATTTAGTCTATCATTCAACCAATTTTTTTAAATCTAAACATAGAGGATCCCTCCTCTACCCTTGTAACCCCTGCTTCCATAGTTTTTATTCCTTCAATTACTCCTCCCATGTCCACTCCTACTATTCCAACTTTAATTAATTCTAATATTTCTCCCCCCTCTAAAAACTAAGAAAAAATCCACAAATAAGGTGAAGGGAGTAATATACACTCCCTAGTTACATGTTATGTCTACACATCTAAGTATACTAGTTCCCCTTCCCAATCGTTCTCAAGATACAATGGTGATAACCACTCAGAAGGATGAGTAGAAGAAGAGGCTAGTATACATAGTCCATCCACTACCACAATATAGAGGAGTGGATTGGTACAAAATCATATAGACTCCAATGCATTATCCCTTCTTGGAGGAAAATTTGAATCAAACATCGGGTGATATAATGGGTGAGACTACAACCTCAAACACTCAACCCATAGACCCAACCTAACTAGTCCTCTCACAATAGGTAATAGACATGAAATCAAGGGCCTAAAAAAGACCTATTATTATGATTATATAATTTACCACTATGATCATATTTTTTCATAAATCTAGGAGTTTGCAGAGGGTAAGGAAGAGAAAATAGGAAGATGACATTGGTAAAACAATTATCTTAGAAGAAATAGAAAAAAAATTCTCCCTAAAATAGAGGAAAGATATGAAATTTGGGTAATCCTCTTGTATAGAAGATTTCAAATCCTATATGGAAATACATAAATACAATCTAGTAGAAAAACATAAGGAGACATACATGGCAAAAAGAGAGCTACAACAAGAATTAGAACAACTAAGAGAACAACAAAAAAACTATTCATGTTCCATAATAAATGTAAATGGATGTCCAAAATGCAACATCTAGATTGTACAATACAATTGAGGGAAATAATGTAATGAGGGAAGAATTGTCACCCCACATAATAGAGACCACCAAGTCATTGAATTATTTGAACATAGATCAAAATAAACTTAAATTCCTTATTCTTTTTACAACCAAAAAGTCTTATGCACATATAAACCTAATAGTACCATTAGAGGCTACCAATGCCATCAAATTGGTGGCCATCAGAACATAAGAGGCTAGGGAATGGGTTGAGGCTGTTGAGGTAGTAATTACAAAGTATTCAGAACATGAGACTCATTCCTAGAATTTTTTTGATGAGATGAAGCTTTCTCAATCCAAGGATATAATAGGAAGATGAATTGGCAAAGTGAATTTTTCATCAAATTTTGTAGCAATATTAGAATAATTTCAAATAGGATATCTAGGGAAAGACCATATAATACATATAGGTAGAGCTAAATTTTTATTGAAATAAGGTCACTAAAGTTGAGATCTTTAAATCTAAATTTAAGACTACTAAATCTAAACATGTAAGACTTTTGGAGTAAGTGAATAGGGTGCAGAGGCTTCTACTCCTTAACATGGATATAATCACATATCAATATGACATTGGGCACAATCACTATCAGTATCTATAATCAAATAAGAATGCCAACACAATATCTCCTTGTTCAATGCAAGCATATACTTTTGTGCCTCCAACAACCTTATTAACCATGTAACAACTTGGTCAACCTTAAGAATAATTCTAATTTTGTATGTATACATGTGTATCTTACTTATAGTTTTATTATAGTTAGAATATATATAAATTTTCATTAATTGATATAAGCATGAACACATTGAATTCATTTCACATGCTAACTAATTTTGACATAATTGTAATTAAACACAAGCATGCAAAACATGTAATTTTGAGACTAAAATTAGAATTGAGGTTCTAAATATAACATGTAATTATGATTTCATGTATACTTGGAGAATGGTGCATCCCTCCCCAAGTCTATATATCAATGTAATTTCACATTCCAAAGTGTTGGAAGATTTGATCAATATAAGAATAAGTTAATTTTGACTATCATGAAAAAATGTTGGTGTTTTCTCCTTCCACTTATGTGATTTTAAGTTTTGGTCTTTTTTGGTTGTTATAATACACTAAATTGATGTGTGAAAAAGTTATGGATAAATCTTGATTGTTTTGATCAGTATGTTCTAGTTGTTGTAGATGTCCAAACACTATTGAAAGTTAGTAGATTTTATTATGAAATTTATTTAAACTATGTTATTTTTCTTAGTGTGTATGAAAAATTTATATTGGTATAGTTTTGTACATGTGTTCCATATCTACCATAGATGCCTTCTTAGTTTGATTTGTAATCTTCCAATTAAGGGTGTAAAAGATCTACTCTAAAGGAAGCAATATTTAGTAGAGACAATCAAATTTACTATAACATCTTCCCCATACTTTATGACTATGTTTACATATGAGTGTGAAACAATTACAAGAAATAAACATTAGTTTTGAGAGAATTTATCCACTAATAAAACAACCTTGAAATGACTTTCTAAGATCATAAAACCTCCTTTTATGCTCTGCCTTTCCCTCCTTTCAAAGTTTATTTGACTCGTATCAACCCACTTTAGATTATATATCACCCATACATATCATCCACTTAGGTTTAATTTCTCTATTAGGATTCATTTAACTAAAATCAAGCTTGGTTAACAACATGCATGCTCTACTTTATATTCTACCACAAGGTTGTTTAACCTATACTTGTAACTTGTGTCCTAGAGTGGAATTCAACTCTAACAAGATCCTAAAATATTAGAGACTTCCTCATTTAAACTTTGGTTGGTGCATAAGACCCATATCAACATGAATGAGGGGAGATCATAAATTGGATTTAAAAATCATATTTAAATACATACATCTAAAACACTAAAAAGAAGGATGAAACCCTAAGGGAAACCTAGGGTTTGACATGCTCACTATAAGGATCATATTCTCAATAAATTTTACCCTATTTGTGATTAATCATCTAAATACGATATAAATTTTGAATAATCATATTGTCTAAGATATGTCTAAACTAATAAAATATGAATGCTACAAGTAGATGTTCAATTATACTTATATTATTTATGGAAAATACTAAGATGACTAGGTTAACTAAATTATACTGGTATGTTCTATTTTAAAAATATGTGAAGGTGGTAGAGAATATTAAAAATGTATCTAGAGTCAATCAACTCTAAAAACTAAGTGTCTAGACCTTTTGAGATGAATCAATGACAACTAGACACCTTTGTCTGATAAAAACATGTAAACTCTAATAAAATTATCTATGTAATTTGTGCCCCATTTTTTGGGATAGATAATTTATTCTAATTTTAAACCATCATATTTTGAAATATCATAATCTCTCTAAGTGCAAAAGTTATAAAAAATTATCTCTTACACTTAAAAACTCATAGTTCCACTTTTAGCACTAGGTTGGGAATAAATATTTGTTGTGTGGACCCCAACCAACCCATGCTAAGTGAATGAGTGTTACCTATGTTTCCAATACTTTTAGGATGGATCAAACTAATTTATTATCCTAGTTTCATTTTTATGTGAAATGGTGATCCATTAAAATGGATACAACATGTAACCTACCTTTCAAATATTGACAATACAAAACTTGACATGGTCTAAGATTTTTACACTTAGCTAGGTCCTTCTCCTTATGACTATTTTTATTAGGATATTTAGGGTGGTCATTATAAATTTTAAATTTACACACACACACACACACACACACACACACACACACACACACACACACACACACACACACACACACACACACACACACACACACACACACACACACACACACACACACACACACACACACACACACACACACACACACACACACACACATTATTTTTATATGATTCCTACATAGGGAATATGTTTAGACATATTGTGAATAAATAAATGACTCTTTGGGTGACTTCTCATGACACCAACATGTAGAACATATGGCATAACCCATAAATATAATATTAGTTTTAAAAATGACCATTTATATGAATATGGACAAGTAAAACACACAAAAATGGTTCAAAAATTATATATCCATTTGAATATGATAGGATGAAATAAAAAATAAATGATTTATGATATGATCGACAAGATATAGTCTAGTTAAGATAATATACATGCTAGGCACAAACAAGGGAATTATTATAGGTTACTAATATCAAATTAATAATACCATCCCAATAGAAGTAAATTGGATAAAATATATTTGTGTGCAAGATACATATTTATACACATAATTAAAGTAATATAAATATAGGTCAAGACTGAAAATGTGTAATACCAAATTTTAGTGTTTACATATAACATCTATTGCAGTAAGCATATTCCTTATAAAAAATATTTAAATATAACATAATATGGATGATTGTATTGAAAATATGTAATTCCCTATTAGGGATGTATTATTGATAAAATATGTATATAAAGTGGATAAATATTGGAAAAGTTAGGTAGGTGATAAATGAAAGGTGGTGCATGATTTCATTATTAAATTGAAACTCCAAACTAATTGAGTGTTGTAACCAATATAAGGTAATAAATTTTAGATCGAAGCCATTATATAAATGTTTCCAAAAATATTATTCATGAAAATTAGTATTAAAATTATATAGAGTCCAAGAAATATTTAAAGATAAAAAAATCTAAATTCTTAAATTACATCACACCTTCAACAATAGTTTTTTATATTGATATCGAATATAATTATGATAGTTAAAAATGTCATGTATCATATTTAATTGATGCAATCCATTTAGTAAGGACATATATAGATTTAATTAACATTCCCAAACCTAAATAGATTGCATTCATCACCAATAGAAATGGATGAAAATAAACCAATAAATACATTGCAAAAAATGTTGAATTTCATAGAATAAAAAATGTATTCAAGAAAGAAAACATCTTCCAAAGAATTATAAAACTATTTGGAAAAAATAAGATAGTTATTTTTACAAATTTTAAGCTCAAATAATTGATTAGTTTGAACACTTAAATAAGTGAAAATGATTAATTTAAAAAATAAACCCATTTAGAACTCTACAGAATCTAGAGATTAATAAAAATTTGATGGTAAGTCAGAGGAAGGATAAGTTTCTTTTATAATGGAAAAATTAAATATGTCCATGGAGTAACTTTTTAATGACTTAAAGTTTAAAAATAAATAAAAGGGTAATGTTCACATGTTTCAAGGAAAATTATAAGTCATTTTTTGAAGACATTGTATCTCAATATTTATTGAAATGCTAACAGATTACTGATATGAAAAATATAAAAAACACTATGAAAGTGAAAGAATAAAGTTCCTTTTAGAAGAGGATAAATGCATAATTAATATGTATCACAAAGGAGGTAAAATTTTAGGAGTATATGGTCAACATTTTAGTTGTCAGTATGGAGAAGCTCATCGTATGACAAGTGTGATGGAAGATGTATTCTTAACATTTTAATTAATAATAAGGGAAAATTTGAGTATCACCATTATTTATAATTTATAAATAAAACATGACCATATAAAAAATATTTCCCATATTTTAATTCATATGCATGGGAAAGACAAATTTCTAATTCTTATCATTCACAAGCGTGAATATTATGAAACAATTTATATTGCCTTTAAAATGGTAAAACATGGTGAAATATATAAAAATGAAAATAAATATATGGTATTATCTAATTATTTATATTTCAAACACACCAAAAGGAATATTTAGATGAAATCCCTCTCATTTTGTGACCACCAAGGGTAGTCCATGACAAATATTATAGTATCTAACTCTCCTACATAGTTTTTTTGGAATAATTTGGTGAAGTGATACAAATATCACCACACTAGGAGGAATACTTCCTATAATTCACCTCAAATACCATAGATATTAGATATATGTCTTTATGTTTCCAAAGGTGTGTCAAAACTATATATGACTCCTATATATATACACACACGTACGTACATACATACATTAATACATACATATATGTATATGTATGTATATACATACACATACACATACATATACATACATACATACATATTTATGTATGTATGTATATATATCACTGCACTAGGAGGAATATTTCCTACACTTCACCTCAAATACATTTGATATTAGATACATGTCTTCATGTTTCCAAAGGTGTGTCAAAACTAAATATGACTCACACACACACACACACACACACACACACACACACACACACACACACACACACACACACACACACACACACACACACACACACACACACACACACACACACACACACACACTTTCCTACACTTCACCTCAAATACATTTGATATTAGATACATGCCTTCATGTTTCCAAAGGTGTGTCAAAACTAAATATGACTCACACACACACACACACACACACACAATAGATAAATGGCAGAGTAGAAAATAAATTGTATCTCACATTTTTCATGGATTTATCTTACTTGGAATTATCAAATTTTTAATTTAAATTACAAATTCACTAATGTTTACCCAATTTATAATATACTCAAACTAAAATAAACGTGTCATATAGTCTATGTAATGAATAATTGTAAACCCCATCCTTATAATATTTCTTGTGTAAGATATATTCATATAGAAAATATTTAGATAATAACACATTCATTTATGACAATCAATTTAAAACAAAGATAACTATGAGAATTATTCAATTTTTTTAATCACACAAATTGACCTATTTTTCACAATAATTTGAAATGAATATAATTATCATAAATAATTTAAAATGTTAAACATGGAGATATTAAAATTTGAGAAAGTAGAAACATTACAGTAATTTCGAAACATCTCTAGAGATTTTGAAACTAGTAGTTTTTAAATTTAAATCTTCTTCCTCAATAATGTTTACACAAAGAGTACATATAAAGGATAGGAGAAAACATAATCATAAAAGAAAAAAGTTTTTATAGATCAATAAAATACCATCCCATAAAATATTTAAGATCCACTACCCACCAAGGCTCTAAGTTTACAATAAAATATGCCCAAATATTCCTTAACATAAGATCTGTGACAACCCCCGTTCTCTATCTAAATGATCATGACTCAAAAATCTCTAACCACTTTTGGCCTTCTTATTCTTAGAGAACCTAGAAAATTAATTGTGTTCATGAAAAATCACAACCATATCTATTGAGGGTATTTTAAATCGAATATTCCCTCATGTCAAAAGTGTACCATGGTTGTCCACGAGATTCATCAAGTTTGCTTTCACTGCATTGACCTTATTTATAATTTTTGTGGACTGAATCACAAGGGTATCAAACTATTGGGATCCCTCCATATTATCATCAGATATTTTATGCCTAAAATATATTTTTAACTTATTCACATATATCTATAATTCTATTGTGGTGATGAGATTATTGCCTTGGGTGAATAATTTTGTTATATTATCCTCATTAAACTAATCCAATATATTTATTTTTGACTATACCCTAATTGAAATGATTTTAATTCATTGTGATGATATACTTTAGCTTTGAAATATTTGAGACATGTTTTGTTATTTTGTTGTGGTATTAAAGTTTAATGATCTACATTGATACATTTTCATTATAATTACTAAGACAATTATGGATTACATTTAATTATAGCATTTGATATATTTATTAATATATATTAGTTCATTATTTAGTTGGATGTATTATTTAATTTTTTTTATTAAATTTATTATACTTGGATGTCTAGATGTTGTTGATAGTCTATTTGTTGACTAGAGGTACATGAACCTGATCTAGTTTGTGATCAAAACTGAGCAACAAGGAAACATGGAGAAATAAAAGGATAAAAAAATAGTGAAATTAAACATAAAGTTAAGCTTGTTAGTATTAATTATTTAGAAATTATGTTTTTATTGATTCATTGTTGTGTGTTATCATGGTCAATTTCATTAATAGTCGATTTGGGTTAGTTTTTAATTTTGTGTAAACATCTATTTATATGATCTTATCATTTGAAAGACCATAATATTTGAGTCTAAGTAATTAATGACTATTGTCTTATTATTTATTTTATCATTTCCATAAATTTTGTGTTATGTATTTTTCATGAACTCCTTACTCGTCAAATTTGATAGTCTAGTCAATCATGTAACTCTTCATGTCGATAGTGGTTTTAATATTTGACATATTAATTCATTTTTTGTTTAATATTTGATATTTGATGTTATTATATATTTTTTTAAATCTATGACTTAATGGTTTAAAAATGACCCTTTATGGTTTTAGGTTTATTTAAAAGCATCTTAAAACTATGCTTTGTATTAACCTAGGCATGATGGTTTGCATTGTTTAAATGGACCTTTATTTTCATAATTTGCTAGTTTTATTTTCATGTTGGTTAAGTCATTGTGTGGCTTGGGGATTTAGGTTAGGCTCTAAATTCACATGGGGTTCATGGTAATTAGTTTGGGTGTTTTATTTGAATCTAATGGCTTAGGGGTCATGGCATTGGCTCATATTACCATGCACGAGGGTCAAGATGCTTCAATTTATTTTTAGGGTTCATTGCATTCATTTTAGGAATTATGTCTTAAAGGTTTAGAAACTTGGGGAAACTCTACCAAAATTTTTGACATGGCATTCAATGGGAATGTGAAGCAGTTTTCCATGAGGAATTTTAAGAACTAGAACTATAATTAGAAGAATTAATCTTGACATCTATATAAGGATTGTGGATAGTTATATGGGGTTTATTTTTATGTTTATTAAGTGATTGGTTTGTTTGAATGCATATGGGTATTTTTTAGCTTAGAAGCTAGAAGAGTATGGAAACCTACTATGGTTTAATTCCATCAACAAAGTAAGTAATGTATTTGGAATTTTGTATTTTTAGAAGTATAATAAAATGGTAAAGTATTAGGGATTTAGCTATAAACTTAAGAATTAGTTTTGATTTTAAGTGAAACTCTTATAAGGGACATCATGTTAGTTTTATGTGGTTGTTTTGTGTCTTAGTTGAGCACTTTAGTATTTTATTGTGTTGTTGATAACATTTTTTTGGTTTGAAATGATTATGTGTGGGTTTTATCATTACATTTTAATGAGTATAATCCATAGTGAGGTTGTGGGTTTGAAAGGTAATTATTTTGTTTTGGACTATGAAGTCACTTTGTATTTTATCATCATGAGTAAAATGATTTTGTTGAATGGCAAACTCATATTCTTCAAAAGTCTTTAATGGGTTATTAAAGTTGGCTATGAATAATGATTTTTTTATGATTATAGTCCAATTTTTATTTAGTGTTTTGGTTTGACCTTTTATTAAATTTAAGATTCAAATGGGTTTGAGTACAAGCCATTATAGTCTTATATATAATGACTATTTTTTTTTTATGGCTAAATTATTTTTATGGATGGGTTATATATAAAATAAACTCCATACGACTTTATGGTGATTGTTGGTTTGTTTTGGTGGATTGGTTTTATTTTGATTAATTTTTTGATTGTTTATGAGAGCCATATAGCTTGGTTATGTTAAATTTAAATTATGGTTTGATTTGGTTTCTTATTTTAAAACCCTTAATCTGATACAGTTAGGGTTAAGGAAATAAAGTATAAAAAAATAGAAAGAAAAGGCCAATCAATTGTTTTGAAATTTGGATATTATGGAAGATAAGGACCATAGGGAGTCTCCATAAGTATTCAAAATGATTGTATGGGTTTTGGAAATAATAGTTTATTATTTTCATTTTATTTTTTTACTTTTTTATGAATATTTAATTTATTATTAGTTGACTAAGGGTTATGAAATCATGTTGAATTACTAGATTAATTATGTATATTATAATTGGAATAATTATCATTCATGATTACATTGACCTATTTAGGATAATCAATCTATTGATTATTTTAATTATTACAATTATGTAAATGATTACAATTAAACTTATGAATTATTATTATTATGTTAATTAAAGTCAATTTTGTTAATAATGTGACCTAAAGGTTTACGTAAGTTTTGTTTTTAATGGTTGAGTTGTTATCTTATTTTTACATGTTTTATTTTAACTCCTAAATGTCTATTAAATTAGTACATGAAGATGACTACTACGAAATGGATTCATGAGCCATATTGAATTCTAAAATATAATATGGACCACAAATTAAGAAGCTTGGTATTAAAGTTGTAGTGGTAATTAGGCACAAAATTAATGGATCTTGGTTGGTTGGTATACATTTTTATTTCTTTCATGGTTATTTATTGGTATGTTTTCAAGCTTGATTATTTATTGATTATTTCTCCATTGGTTCTCTACTACCCTAATACATATACAATTGATGGTTGGGGTGGTCTAAGGCCACTTATGTCTAAACTCATTAGTATTGGAAAGGTGGTATTATTTCATTAGATTGCATACAATGATTAGATTCTTTTCTTCTTACATCGAATGATTTTAGTTGATTAAAAATTGAATTGAAAATTATTGTGTAATTATTATAGTTGAATTTTGTGTTACTTTTCATAATTATATTTAATAAAAAATAATGTAACATGACATGTATATTGATTCATGGAATGACAATAGTTGGTCATTTGATTATTTGAATAATATAACATTATTGACTTGATACGAGTTTAATATTGACCATGATTACTTAATTGGAATAAATAGTTGAAATGTTGATTTGAATCTTGTAGAATTTTAAGTGGTGATTTGATCATGTCTTTGACTATATTTATAAGGTAGTGGTATAGTAATTGAGAAAATAATTAGATATTTGATGATACAATTATTAGTGCTTGACTTAGATGCAAATTATGTCTTGAATATGTTCTTTCTTTACTATAAGATAAGGAAATGAGACATAATGTTAAATTTTCAAAGTTACTTGAATGAGTCTTTGTAATCACAAGCTTATTTAAAATAGGTAACAATATTCAATGGATAGGTTTACTTTTGTTATCTACTGTATTGGGTGAGGTTGAAATTTATACTCAAATGAACTTTTTTAATTCCTATAAGTTGTGAATCATATTAATTACATTGATTAACTAATGAAAGTGTTGAAACTTCATGTATGTATGGATAATAACCCCATAATTAGTTGAATTACATATTGATAATTGGATTGGTAAATTAATTTATTAAATTTAGTTCAATATCTTGTGAGAAGTTGTAATAACTTAATGATTTGTGGAATAAAGTTTATCTAGGAATAATTACCTAATTAATTACTATAAAATTATCTACTTAAATATAATTCTTTCATGTCAATTAAAAAGTTCTTACATGTACCTTGTACTATATGGGTAGCTCTTAAATCAATTCATTATAATTGAATATCTTTAATATTTAGTTAGTCTTATGTTAAAATAAAGTTACATTAACCATAATGTACTTCATCGTAAGTTCTTAGAACACATAGTTATTCCTAGATAAGCATTTTATGATTGAGGAACAAGAGTTATAGGTTCATAATAGATAATTAAATATTTTTATTAATGATTTCTTATTCTTGATTGATAAGAGTGAGATTGTGAACTTATATTGTCATAATAAGAAATTATCTTGGAAATGAGGCTTAAGAAGATTTAATATTAAGTAAGCAATATGAATAGATGAAATAAGACAACATACTAAGTTAAAGGGAAATTTATAGATCGATCATAAGATCTTAATGATCCTTAGATAATCTAGTCTTGAACTTGTACCCTGCCTGTAACTGGTAAGATGTTCCTAACTAAAAATTAAGCATATTTATTGAAACATCCCTCAAATATTGTATACCTTTATTAAATGACATGTGAAACTTCATATATTTATTGAATGTGTTTTGAAATACTTTTCATTGATTTTGGAAATAGTCCTTTTCCCTTTATCTATCTCTACTAGTTTTTATTATGATGAATCATACATAAGTAAGTTTAATATGATGCTTCAATTATTGAATTTGATCTTACTCTACCTTGTTTATTAAAATTTTATAATACTACCCTTGAGGTAATGCTTATTCTATAACCTTTACAGGTAATTGGGTGAGTGGCTATGAACACACTGACCTTGATGATCCTTAGATAATATAGTTTTGAACTTGTACCCTAACTATTATTGGTAATATGTTCCTAAGTAAAACTTAAGCATGGTTTTTGAAACATCCCTCAAAGCTTGCATATATTTATTAGCTAACATGTCAGAAGTCATGTGTTGATTGAATGTGTTTTGAAAAGGTGTTAAAATAATTTACATTAATTTTGGAAATATTCCTTTCCCTTTGATATATATCTATTATTTGTGACTTTGATGAATCCTACTTAAGCAAGCTTAGTATGATGACTATTCTATTGAATTTAATCTTATTTTACCTTGTTTACTAAACTTTGATGATCTTACCCTTGAGGTTCTAGTTGTTTTATGGCTTGTACATTACTCAAGTAAGGGCATAAATCAATAATGTCTCCATTAGGAAGGCCACAACATAATGCATAGATAAAGGTGAGTGGGTATGACCACATTGACTCACTTCTATATAAATATTGGGTGGTTAAAAATTACTTCCTAAAGAGACCATTAATGGGTTATGAATTTAGTATAGTTCCTATGTTTACTTTAACATAATTATGGATCCCATTGTATGTTTCTATACCAAAATTTGAATTAGCTATATCATTAATTTATTCAAGTATGTGTTAAAATAACTATGGTCATGAATTATTGGTATCAGAGCATGATTTACTACTTTAGGGAACTTCTAAAAATGTTCTTTCTAATTTTTGTTGAGTTGTTTGTTTCACCATAGGATGGTGAGGAAAAGATCTATAATAGTATATAATACTCAATAAATTTTAACTTGGGTAGGGGAAAAGGTTTTAGTGCCACCATTCCTAATAAAGAGGAACTACCTCTTACTAATGTTGACAATAATGTTGAGGACCTTAATTGTAAGGGAAAAAACCCTCATGTTAATCAAGAAGTATTTATTAATAGAATAATGAATGTGTTAAATTATATTAAAAGTAAACTAGACACCCAAGAGAGAAATCTAAATAATATAGAAGGTATTCTAGCTGATGAACTTCTAGTTAGAGATGAAAGATAGGTGGATAAACTAAAACTTTAAAAAATTCTAGTAATATGGTTGATCATATTATTAAGGAGCTGAAGAAGTTGCCTCCATGAACCTTTTTAGGTGAGAAATCATGTGATGTAGTTGATACATGGCTAGTACACCTACATAATTAATTTAATCTAGATAATATGTCCTCTAATGTGAATGAAAGAGTATTAGCCTATTACTTAATAATAGATAAAAATGTTTGATGGAATCATCTATGTTATTTATAAGGTTACCAACCAATGACTCTTACTTGGCCTACCTTTGAAAGGTAGTTCAGAAAAAGGTATCTTAGTTCCAACTTCAAAGAACATAAACTCAATGATTTTTAGCTATTGAAATAAGAGAGTATGATGATGACTAAGTATGAAACCATGTTTTTGAATCTGCTACATTATGTTAATTACATGAATGATAAAGAGACTAAAGTCACTAAGTTTAATCTAGAGTTGAAATAAATATTAATGACTGACATTAATATGAATAATCCTAAGACTTTAATTATGGCTATTGAATCTACTCATACGGCAGAAGAAAAGGAGAAGGCTTGACAAAAAGAAAGACAAGATTTAAATAGAATAGCTAGCAATATAAGATTAAAAATATGTCCCCTTATCTTAAGAATTTTAAAAAATCTAATTTTAAACACGGATTCAAGATTACAAGTGGATTCAATAAATTTTAAGGGAAACATAATAATTTCAAGATTTTAAATTCTTCTAATACTATTAATTTTAAAAGGAATTCAACTCAATGTAATCAAAATGTGCCTACTATTGGGTCCAAAAAATTCCTATGACACCACAAAGAATTGTGGTATATGAGGAATGTAGAGATAATCACTACCATAAATATTATCTAAAGTTGTAATTTTTCCAATCATCTACTCACCAAGTGTATGCAGTTGTTGACAACAAGAATGTTGATTTCCAAGCAACTCCAATTGAAAGTAGAGGTAAAATAAATAATTTGGTTATTTTAATTTAGTTTGATTTACAAAAAATTGATAGTTTTATGGATCCTAAGTTAGTAACATGTTGTAAATTGAATTTGATGACATTGAAGGATGGTTGGGATGTTGAGTTTAGCTTAAGTAAAAGAGTACCAATTACTAAGCGTTATGAGGGAGTAAGCCTAGACTTAGGTGTTTTTAAACCCCTAGTAAATTTATTTATAGATCCTCTTGGATATTTTGATATTATTTTAGGAATGGTTTAGTCATAGTAGCATAAATACAATTTGGATTGTTATATAAAAGTGGTATATTGTTGTAATTATTTGGAAAAACTTGTAGAAATTCAAGGTTTGCTAAAATTAAAAGTATGAAAGCTAATCTCAGCGTTGAAGTTAAAAAAACTATTACAAAAAGGTTATAAGTTGTATGTTATTTTAATGAAATAAAATTCACATGAAATAATAATGGAATTTTAGTAACATCTATTTTTACAAGAATTTTTTAATGTTCTTCTAGATAAATTTCTTGGTTTTCCTCCCAAACATGAATTTGACTTTTCTATTGATGTAACTCTAAGTGTATCCCTTACATCTAAGGCACTTTATAATATGAATGTAGTATATTTTCAAGTGATGAAAGATAAACTACAATAACTATTAGAAAATGGTAGTATTAGGCTAAGTGTGCCACTTTGGGGTGTACCAGTGGTCTTTGTGAAAACAATGGAACCTTATGATTTTGTGTTGAATAACACATTCTTAACAAGGTTAACATTAATAATTTTTATCCTTTAACAAAGTTAGATGATATATTTGATCAAATTAAGGATATGCATCTCTTTTTAAAGATAGACTTGAGATCAATCTATCATTAGTTGGGGATCAAGGAAGAAGATATTCATAAAATGGCTTTTAGAAAAAGGTATGGATGTTACAAATTCATGGTAATTCCTTTTGGTTTTACTGATGTACTTAATACAACTTAATTAATAGCATATTAAATTATTTTCTAGATAATTATATTCTAGTATTAATTTATGATATAATAATCTATTTTAAGAATGCAGATAAGCATGAACATTAATGCTTAGTGATGCAAAGGCTAAGACAACATAAACTATTTGGTAAGCTATCTATATATGCTTTTTCCCAATATGAGATCCACTATTTGAGTCATATTATATCAAATGCTAATAGTTTTATAGATATAAAAAATATTAAAGATATTTAAAAGTGGACTAATCCTAAAAATGTACATGATGTAGTTTTATGGGGTTACTTGGTTACTATAGAAGATTTATGGAATTTTTTACTAAGTTAACCCAATAACATCCTTATTATGTAAGGGTAATAAATTTATGAGTACTATTTAATGTGAATAAATTTTTATGAAACTTTAATATCTATTGAATTTATCACTTGTACTTACTATGTACTAAATCTAAATGGAAATTTTGAAATATGGCTTAATGCATCTAAAGAAGCCCTAGGTGGCCCATTAACTCAAGGTGGTTTAGTTGTGGCTTATGAGTCATTAAAACTAAAATACCATTAAAAAGATTAAGTAAATCATGACCTTGATCTTTATGCCATTATTCATGCTTTGAAGAAATGAAAACACTTTTTGTTGCTGGATAAGCATTTTGAGGTAAAATTTGGTCATCACAACTAGTAATATTTATTTTCTCAAGATGATCTGAATGCATGTTAACATAGATGACTAGAATTTTTAAGTAATTTTGATATGAATATTTTTTATGTGAAAGGTAAGAATAATAATGTTGCTAATTCACTTAACCAACACATGTACCTTTATACCTTGTCTATTTTGCATAATAATCTTAGAACTAAATTATTGAAATAACAATGTTTTGATAAAATTTCCAAGATGTAAGTGCAAATTTGGCTTATGATCCTATTGAAAATAAAATTTCTATCTTTTAATTGATTATGATTATCTAATTAGACATTAAAATAGAAAAATTTAACCTAAGTCTAGTAACTTAAGGAATATTTTGTTGAAATAAGTGCATGCAGAACTGCATTTCACCCATCTAGGTGTCACAAAGATGACGCAAGTACTTAAAAGCATGTATTATTGGATTGGAATGAAAAATGAAGTTGTTGGATTTGTGTCAAGATGTTTATAATGCCAACATGTGAAATATAAATATTTACATCTAGAAGGATTGTTTTACCCACATGATGTATCATGAGGTAAGTGGGGTATGATTTCATTAGATTTCATAGCTAGTTTACCAAAATCTAAAAGCAAACCTGATACTATTCTAGTTTTAATAGATAAAATTACAAAGTTTAGTAATTTTATTATTATAAATTTGAATGATGATGCATTTATGTTTATTTCATGTTTTGTGAAAAAGATAATATGATTTCATGGTATACCTAAACTTATTATTTCTGATCAAGATAAAGATTTTACTTCAAGATTTTGGAAAACTCTAAGTGTTACTTTTGGTACACAATTAGATTTTAGTTCATCTTATCACTTGGAAATGGATGGTTAGATGGAAATATTAAATTAGGTCATAGAAGACATGCGAAGAATATATGTTATAGATCAACAAAGTAAATATGAAGATTATTTACACTTAGTTGAATTATAAGTAATCATTCAGTTATTAAAATGACTCTTTTTAAACCTTTGTATGGTCACAAGTGTAGAAGTACACTTGGCTAGGAAATTTTAAAAAATAATATTATTATTGGTCATGATATTTTACAAGATTATGATAAGAAAATTGAAATTACAAAGCAAAATTTAAAGGTTGCCTTAAATAATAAAAATATTTATGTGAATTTGAAAAGGATGCCATGTGAATTACAAGTGGGAGATAAGTTATTTTTGCATGTTAGACCACATAAAATCCCAATTAAATTTGGAAAGTCTTCCAAACTAGCCCATTGATTTGTAGGATCTTTTGAAATTATGGAGAAAATTAGTCATGTTGCCTACTACCTAGCCCTTCCACCTTATTTATCTCAGATTCATGATGTATTTCATGTTTCTTTATTAATGAAGTATATTTTTTACCCATCTCATTTTTTGGATTATACTCATCTTAAGGTTTTGAAATAGGAAAAGATGCAGTTGGATCTAGTGAAAATCTTAGATCATCACTATTTAAGTTAAAGAATCAAGATATTTCCCAAGTGTTGGTTCAAGGGATCCTCTATCAAAAAGATGTACTATATGGGAAGATGAGAGTATTTTTAGGAAACATTATCTTGGGTTGTTTTGATCATTGGGACAACTCTTTTCTAAGTGGGAAATGATGTCATGACCCTAAGTGACTTGAATTTAATTCATTGTGTTGATATAGTCTAATTATGAACTATTTGAGACATATTTTGCTATGGTATTATAGTTTAGTGATATACATTGACACATTTTCATTATAACTATTAAGACAATTATGGATTACATTTCATTATAGAATTTGATATATTGTTTAATGTATACTAGTTCAATTTTTAGTTTGATGTATTATTTAAATGTTGTTATTTCATTTATTATACTTAGATGTCTATATGTTACTGATAGCCTATTTATTGACTATAGGGACATGTACATGAGTTAGGTTGTCATAAAAACCTAGGAAAAGGTAAACATGGATAAATAAAATATTGAAATTAAACATAAATTCAATCTTGTCGATATTAATGATTTCATCATTATGTTTTTTTTGATTGGCTATTTTGTGTTATTATTTTATGGTTAATTTAATTAATAGTTGATTTGATTCAATTTTTACTTTTATAAAAACTTCTCTTTATATGATGTTATAATTTATGATACCATCATTATTTTAGTATAATTAATTGATTAATGTTGTCTTCTTATTTATTAGATCATTTTTGTCAATCTGGTATTGTGTATTTTTCATGAACTCCTTACTCCTCAAATTTGACAGTCTAGTCAGTGATGTAATTATTTGTGTCAATAGTGGTTCATATCTTTGTTATTTTTATTCATTTTATGTTTGATAATTTATGTTTGATGTTATTATATTTTATTTTAATGTTGTGACTTAATGTTTTAAAAATGATCCTTTACGATTTTAGACTTATATAGAAATGTCTTAAAACTATGCTTTGTATTAATGTGGTATGATGGTTTGCATTGTTTAAAAAAACCTTGATTTACATACTTTGTTTATTTTATTTTCATGTTGATTAAGTCATTGTTTTCCTTTGGGACCTAGGTTATGATCTCAACCCACATGGGGGTAATTTTAATTAGTTTAGATGTTTTATTTGAAGCCAACAACTTAAGGGTTATGACATTGGATCACATTACTACGTAAGAAGTTCAAGATGCTTTGGTTGGTTGTTAGGTTTTAATGTGTTCATTTTGGGAATTTATTCTTGGAGGTTTATAACCTTAGGGAAATTATATCAAAAAAAATGGCATGGAGGCTAAGGTGAATGTGAAGTAGTTCTGCATGATAAATTTTGGGGACTATAACTAAAATTAAAAGCATTATCCCTGATAGTCATATAAGGATTGTGGAAAGTTATTTGGGGTTTATTTTTATGTTTATTAAGAGACTAGTTTGTGTGAATGAATACATGCATTTTTGATCTTGGATGCTATAATATTAACAAAACCTAGTATGTCAAAATTCCATCAACCAAGTAAGTACCATATTTTGAATTCTATGTTTATTTCTAAAAATGTAATCAAATGGTAAAGTATTAGGGATTTAGCCAAAAATGTAACCATTAGTTTTAATTTTAAGTAAAACCCTAATAAAGGATATCCTATTATTTTTATGTTGTTATTGTGTGCCTTGGTTGAATACTTACAATATTCTATTATGTTGTTGGTAACGTTTGTTTTGTTTGAAAAGATTGTGTGTGGGTGTTATCATTATGTTTTAATAAGATTATTAAAAAATGATTTCATGGATTTAAAAGATAATTATTTTGTTTTGGACTTTAAATTCACAATGTATTTTTTCATCATGAGGAAAATGGGTTTGTTGATTGGGAAAATCATATTCTTCAAAAGTCTTTAATGGATTATTAAAGTTGACTATGTGTAATGATTTTTGTTATCATTATAGTAGGGTTTTTATTTAGTGTTTGGGTTTGAAAATTTATGAAGTAAAATATTGGATTGGGTTTAAATATAATCCATTAAATCCTTCTATATAATGACTATGTTGTTTCATTTTGTTACAGCTGCATTTTGTTTTATTGATGGGTTATGTATAAAATAAAATCCATATCATTTTATGGTAATTGTTGGTTTCTTTTGGTGGCTCAATTTTACTTTGATTAAGTTGTAGATTATTTATGATATCCATATGGATTTATTGTGATAAATTTAAACTAGGGTTTGACTTTTTTTATTATTGTAAAATCCCTAATCAGGTATAACCAAGGTTGAAGAAATAAAGTATAGAAAAATATAAAGAAAAAGGCATGTTGATTGTTTTAATCTATGAATATTATGGGGGAAAAAGACCAAAGGGAGTTCCCATAGGAATTTGAAATGATTTTAGAGGTTTGGTGAATAATATATTATTATTTTCATTTTATTGTCTTGAATTTTTTTTTGAATCTTTAAGTTATGATTAGTTGACCCATGGTTATGAAATCATGGTGAATTACTACATTAATTATGGAAGTGATAATTGGAATAATTATGATTCATGATTATGTTAACCTATTTGCCATAATAAATATATTAATTATTTTTATTATCTAAATTATTACAATCAAACTTATGATTTATTATTATTATATTAAATAAAGTTAATTTTTGTCATTAATGTGACTTGAAGCTTTACGTAAGTTTTATTTTTAATTGGATCAGTTATTATCTTCTTTTTATGGGTTTTATTTTAACTCTTAAACATATATTAAATTAGTACATCAATATGATTTCTAATAAATAGAATCACAAGTCATATTATATTCTGGAAAGGAATGTCACCCATAAATCAAGAAGCTTGAGATTATAACTATAGTCATAATGATGTACCCAATTAATGGATCTTGGTGGGTTGGTATACATGTTTTGTTTATTTAATTGGTCATTTATTGGTATATTTTAAATATTAATTATTTTTTTAATCCTTTTTCCATTGGCTTTTTTATGTGTTGATCCATATCCAATTGATGGTTGGGCTCATTCAGACTGGCAAGGTGAGATTAGCTTCTTTGAATTAAGTGAAATGGTTGGATTCTTTTATTCTTACTTCAAGTGATTTTAGTTGATTAAAAATGAATTAAAATTGTTTTGCAATTTTTTAAGATGAATTTTGTGTTATTTTTCATTATTATATTTATAATAAAATAATGTAATATGACATATATATTCATTCATGAAATGATTATAATTGGTCATTTGATTATTTGAATAATATGGCATTGTTAAATTAATTTGAATTTAATATTTACCATGATAATTTAATTAGAATAAATAATTTAAATGTTGATTTTAATGTTGTAGTGTTTGAGTGGTGATTTGATCATGTCTTTGATTGTATTTAAAAAGTAGTGGTATAGTGATTGAGAAAATAATTTGATATTCAATTATACAATTATTAGTGTTTGAATCATATGTAAATTATGTCTTGAATATGGTTTGATTATTTATTTATTATAAGAAAATGAAATTATCCATAATGTTAAAATTTCAAAGTTACTTGAATGAGTCTTTGTAATCATAAGCTTATTTAATCTAGGTAACAATATTCATTGGATATGTTTACTTTTGTTATTTATTGTATTGGGTAAGGTTGAAAGTTATACTCAAATGAACTTTTATAATCCCTATAGGTTGTGAATCTTATTGATTACATGGATGAATTAATGAAAGTGTTAACATTTCATAAATGTATGAACTATAACCTAACAATGGATTAAATTAAATTTTGATGATTGGATTGGTAAATTTTAGGATTAAATTCAATTCAATATCTTGGGATAAGTTGCAATATATTAATGATTTGTGGAATAAAGTTTATAATGGAATAATTACTTAATTAATATGAACTTAGCTACTTACAAATAATTCTTTCATGTAAATTAATTATTTCTTACATGTACCTTGGATTTATGAGCATCTCCTAAATCAATTTATAATAATTGAATAGATTTAAGATTTAGTTAGTCTTATGTTATATTAAAGTTACATTGACCATAATTTACTTCATAGTAAGTTCTTAGAACACATAGTTATTCTGAAATAATTATATTGTGATTAAAGAACAAGTTTTATATGTTTATAATATATCATTAAATATGTTTTATTAATTGATTCTTAGTCTTAATTGATAAGAGTGAGATTGTGAACTTAAATTGTTGTAATAATAAATTATCCTAGAATTGAGGCTGAATAAGATATAATCTTAAAGTAATCAATATGAATACATGAAATAAGATAATGAACTAAGTTAAAGGGAAAATTATAGATCTATCATAAGACCTTAATGATCCTTAAATAATCTAGTCTTCAAATTTTACCGTACCTATAATTGGTAATATGTTCCTAAGCAAAACTTAAGCATGGTTATTGAAACATGCTTTAAATCTTGTATACCTTCAATAACTGACATGTCAAACTTCATACATTGGTTGAATGTGTTTTGAAAAGGTGTTAAAATATTTTGCAATGATTTTGGAAATAGTACTTTTACCTTTATCTATGTTTGCTAATTTTGATTTTGATGAATAATAATTAAGTAAGCTTAATATGATGATTCTTTTGTTGAATCTAATCTTCCTCTATATTTTTTGATAAACTTGTATGATATTATCCTTGAGGTAATTATTGTTTTATAACCTATATAGGTAATTGGGTAAGGGCATAAGTCAGTAATGACTCCATTAAGAAGGCCACAATATAGTAAGTGGCTAGAGGTGACTGGGTATGAACACACTGACCCATTTCTATTTCAATATTGGGTGGTTAAAAATTACCTCCTAAATAATTCATTGATGGGTTATGCACTTAGTCTAGTTATTGTGTGAGTTGTAACATATTTATGAATATCATTTCATGTTTTCATGTTAAGATTTGAATGAACTATTTTATTAATTTGTTAAATTTGTGTGTGTGTGTGTGTGTGTGTGTGTGTGTGTGTGTGTGTGTGTGTGTGTGTGTGTATTTGGTCATGAAAATTTTGCACTCATGTATTTTCACCATTATAACATTCATATCTCTCATCCAATCCTCTATATATATTTACATGTGTACATTAAATGATTAGAATAGGCTCACATCAAACAATTACATGACCATAAACTTAGGTTAAATAATATTTTTAAGATGACAACTATGTTTTTAATATTGTTTGCATTTTTTATAATGTTGGATAGATATTGTTACACCCTTTGATTCAAAAATAATTTATTATTTGGACATCACCAAATTCATTCAATAAATCAATCAAATATTTAATAGCATCCTCAATTTTACTTACCATGTCACCAAGGAAGGTGGTCTTAGTCTAACTTCCAAGGATTCTCCCCTAACTAATTTCATAGTTATTTGGTAATTATACCTCACTAAGTATTTTGGGTATTATTAAATTCCACAACACCACTAAAACTTCTTATATTTATCTTCTTATTTAAGGATAATAATTTATCTTCAAAACACAATAGTACAAGGTTACCATATTGAGTAAATATTATATTGGTTACCATTTTCATCTTGCATATTATCTACTTAGGCCTCAGTTTAACTTCAAGTTCACAATGGTATATCATTTTAGACCATTTGGACTTTGATTTCTAGATGTCATATATCATGTCACTTTGGAGAATTTATCCATGTTGAGTATTGGCCATGGAGGTGAAAGGTGTTAGTTCACTCTATGAGGTGGATGGTGTGGAGGTATATTATGGTAATGTGGTGTGAATGGGCATGTAAATGGGTAGATGTGGAATGTGGATGCTTTGGGGGACCTATGGCATGGGGATTGTCATAAATGGTGCCAAGTGTGAATTGATTCCCTAATTTCTCATGTGATTTTATGGGGGAATAACCCTAAGGATATTATAAATCATAGTGAATGAAGATATTGGTCATAAATTAAATTTTAAAATTTGGTGTATTTTACACATTATACCCCCATGTGGTACTAACTAGAGATGAAACTATAAGATAATCAATTGAATAAGGTACATGGGAATCTACACTTGGAAAAATATAACCACTGTCTATTTTTTGGATTAGGATAACATGTGATACAATATTATGCCTAACATAGACATGATAAAAATTAATTGCTATCATCAAACTAGGACTAGTAGATTGTCTCACAAGATTGGTTGTAGGGAGAATAGGGGAACTAATTATAGAATAACTTCTGCTAGAGATAAATTATGTGGTTTGGAAGGAGTAATTACTAATTAAATAGGGAATGTGAATAGTGATCTCCTTACCTTACCTTTCATGGTCATTTACAAAAATGATAGTGAAGGAATAGGAGGAAATACTTGCAACACCTTTGTCTTTTAATTTCTTCCAATACCTATTTAATTTTAGCTTTTTGATCCTAAGGTATACTCTAGCTAGTAATATAACTTATAAATCATTTAGTGGATTCAAATTTAAGTTATCATAATCATGGTGGTCCTGATTATATGATACATTCATTATAGATCTCAGAGCATTATTTATCTTCTCGCATTTACACTACAATCCCTTTGTTGGGCTTTATGGTGTTTTAGGTTTAATAATGCTCTATGTGATGTAAAGTCATGGATATAGGGGGAATTCTTAAATTCCTTATTTTCAATCCATATAGGTAGATAGGGAAATTTTTTCTTTCCTTATATAACCTATCTATGCCCTCAACAAATTAAAAATTAATTTCTTGTTCAACCAACCTATTAGGTACATGATAGGAAAATTTTAAATTGATCAACCATGACTCTCTCAATCCTTATAACCATGAAATCCTCATAATATTAATATGCCCCCATATATAGAATGGAGTTCCTTATGACTTCCAAAAATCTAGGCATATTTTTGTCATTGATAAATTTATAAATTAGGGGATAAAAACCATCAAAATTTTCCTTTGATATGGCCTCTATAATGGTGCTCATTCAACATATCATATTATAACTAAATTTTAGAGTGGGAAGGTGTCCATAAGGAAATTTTGGTTGTCTAAAAGGTATAGTTGTAGAGCATGCAATGATTAAATATGATATCATATAGAAATAAAATCCATTTATTAATCTCATTGCCTATTATTTTCAATTATATTAGATGAATTAACCTACATGTATCACTTCCTCATTATCAATGATCAAAGAGGTCAAGGTCACCCATAGTTTATTCCCATGCACTATGCCTTTTTACCCTTATAACATGTTCTTCAATAACATGCCAATGTGAACGCCTTCCCTAAAAAACATAATGAAATATGAATCAACATCACTTTCATTGACCTAATTTTTAGTGTCTTCAACTCAATCTTTAAGAACTTATATGAGGTTATGGGTGTCTAACTAGTATTGATAACCCTTTTGGTTATATGTGATAGTGGGGTTTAGTATATGATAATATTTTTCAAATGTGAGACCTATAGGCACCCAAATTTGGCACAACACTTTTTTTAATGTATTTTTAATTAACTTATATATGTAGGTCTTGGATATTAATCAAATACTTAATGGTAAGTTTTTATTATATTTCTCCCTTTTACTTTATGAAATTTTATGACTTAATAAACCCTTTTTAATTATTTTGAGTCATGTGTTAAGTATTTATGTTTATTTTAAATTCTTTTGAGTCTTCTTTAGTTATTCTAGGTCCCTTGTGTGCACCAATAATTATTTACTTCAAATTCTAATAAATCCCTTTATAAACAAATCTATTTAAAAAATTAATAAAAATAATTATTACATTCAAGAGATATTAAAAGTCTTATGTTAACTAATATTATAATTTTAGATCTATATTCTAATGTACTATTACATTTTTCATGCTTATGCCAAGGGTGAGCTAGGAGGAGAATATTATAGATCTGTATAGCACCACTTCAAACACACACATAGATGGGAGAACTACATCAGTTTGAGGCCCAATTTGGTATATGTAAGTAGTGTTATCCAAATTTGGATACCATAGGTGGGATTGGTAAAAACTTGACCTTTTTCACTTAGTATCCCTTTCTAATAGGTCGAAATGAATGTATTGTACAATTTTATAAAATTTTAAGGTATTTTTGAGGAAATTAAGGTAAGGTGTTTTCATTGTGTTAGGCTTGTCTAAGTCATATCTAGTGCAAAAATTTATTATAGGTCTTTTACATCCAAGTATAGTTCTAATATAATCTTTATTAAGTCAAGTAAAGTCAAGGAAATTTTACTTTTATGGAATAACGCTTATAAATTCCATTTAATCTAGTTTCAAATGATAAAACATAGTTATAAGAGGTTTTCAATGCCAAGGGGGGGAATTTATTCACTTATATGCATTTAGAGGACTCATATTTAGGTGGAAATTATTCAAAATGTTTATATTTATCTCCATTATGTCAAATCCATGCTCAATAAGCTTTCACATGTCCAAATAAATAAAAAATAACATTCATTCTTCTATCAAGCTCTTGGCAAACTCATAATGGCCATTTTCATATGCTTGGTATAGATAGGGAAAGAATGTCAGGTAAAAATATCATATCCAAATATGTGGAACCTTATTTACTTCCAAATCATGTTCATATTTATGATTTTCATGGTTTAAGATTTATTAAAAAATGTTAAGAATGGAGGGTGGTCTAAAACCCTACAAAACCCCTACTAGCTTAGTTTTCTCCTTGAAATGAAATTTTGAAGCTCATTATAATCATTAGATAAATGGGATAGGATATAGGGGGTGTATATTATTAATATATTATATTTCAAGCTTCATTTCACATGTGTGATCTCAAAGAGGCAAGAAACCTTCATTTTGGAATAGGTTGCAAGTTTAAGACCATGGAGTTCTTGATGTTTTAGGGGTTCCAAAAGTGAAGGATATGCTGATGAATATCTTAAAATTATTATAAAATTAATTTATTCTCTTAAATAACATAAATTATTCCTTAAATTCCTACATGGACATAAAAATTCACAACATGATAGTGACTTATAGTCTTCTACAAGTATTCATCATAAATAAAGATTATAGGTTGAATCATAGTAATATGAAAGCCACTAATGCATGAAAGGAGTAAAAATTATGCTGGTTTTGTATGGTTGGAATATTTAAACAATTTATACCTTATAAAATAATTTTTATATCAAAAAAGGTAAATATAAGTTATGTTCTCATGAATATCAAAAGACTGTGTATAACCTACATGTATGGAGTCAACCTGGTCATTGATTATGAACCTCAATAAAAAATAATAAAGAACTGGTTTAATATAATTTAAATAGTATAATATTCCTTAAATATTATTCAAAAACACATATCCTCAACACCAACTCCTCCAAAGTGAACCTATGATGATATTAATTTTGAAGACTATGTGCAAATATGCCTATGCAAGGTAAACTAACGAGACTAATATTATACTTCATGAGAGGTATGAAGGTTTAAAACCTCATGAATATTATTTTGAAGTAATGGATAGAATATTTAAGGTATATTATTACCATATATTTCATTTTAAATGTCTTAAAATTTTGAAAATGCATACCTATAGTATGTAGACCTGTATGTCACCATTTTCAAGTAAATGAAATCAGTCCTGAATTTAAAGATGAATATTAAGAAACAAATGAAGTAAAAATACATGATCATAAGTTTTTAATGTCCATTTAGGGAATAATAAATATAAATATTTAATATTATACCCATTATTTAGAACCAACAAATATTAGGCCAAGAAGGAACACTTACATGCTTGATTGGGACCTACAGGTCTACACCTTGGATATGAAGAAAAAGTGAATATTTTGTGATATGTAGGAGGTTTTAAAGAGAAATTGGATTTAAATAAATTTATATAGGGTTATTAGGATTTTTAATTTTATTATTAATAAAATAAAACCATCAATATGATCAAATATCTCTCAAAGATGAAGTCAAGGCTTAATGTGACCTACAGACCTGAGTGTGAAAAAATGAATAAAATTACAATTTATTGAAGAGAATTGATGAATTTTAGAGAATAAATATGTAATTTATATGTGGTATTAATATTATATTAATTATTATCTCACTTAGTAAAAGATAAAGTGCCAAATTAAGCCTGTGAGGGTTGCTCACAAAAGTCTATCTTTAAACCATAATTTTGGGCTAATCAAGTCTTAATAAGTGAAAAGGGGTAAATATATTTAGGTAATAATTTGAAGACACAATTTTAAGTATATTATACCTAAATTAAGTGTATTCAGCATATAACAATCACTTTTATCCCTCTTGATCAATAATTAGGCCTATCGAGTTCTTATATAGTTTTACAATACCTGAGAGGCTATTTTTATAGGATCAGAGCTTCACTAAAAGTTTTCATGGGATATTGATCATGTTATGAGAGGTTAATAGGGTTTTTAGGATGAAATAAACTTGTTTTTTCATCCATTAATACTCAATTTTTTATAAATAATTGTTGATAAGGGAGAGTACTCCAAAACCCTCATGCCACCTTGTGAAGGGCTTGAGAAACCTCAATTTTTTACTTGGATCTTGAAGGATATTTCAAATGGGACATAAATTTACTATCAATGAAATGGGACCCATGTGTAATAAAAAATTGTGGCATTTTTTAAGGTATTATTCCCCTTACCTTTATGAATCATTATTAATATGATAGGCATGTTTGCACCCTTTAAAAACCTAGTTAATGACCCAATGGAGAAGTGTAGCTTTATAAGTGTTCAAAATGAGTTGAAATGGTATATAAACTACTTTAATGACCTTTTAACACCTACTATCACCCTAATGTGTCACTATTTTATCATGTGTGAGGCATGTTGTACATTTTTTGGATTAAAAATGACTGTTATAGGCTTAAAAATATAGTTCTTGAGGGATCTTAATGGAAGTTGGCTAAGTGAGACCTATAATAGTTTATTGAAACCATAATGACTTGGAGAAGGTAAGGGAGGAGGTTTATAAATACTCATTAATATTTTTAGAGATACCTAAATGCCTCTATGAGATGGTTTCTATAGACACCTAAAACTAAACACCAATGGCTTCATACCTGACTTTAGATTAATTCTTACTAAAATTTACACATCTATCCTATTAATTTATAAAATTCTTGAATTTTGATTCATAAAATGAAATTTAGCCTAAAAATCAATAAAATAGAGAAAATTCACACATGAATTAAATCAAAACTTGAAAATGTTAAAAAAACCTAAAAGAATTAATCAAATGCAAAACCAAATAAAATTCCTAAATTGAATTATCCATGAGTAATTAAATGAATTATGAAAAAGGAAATTCAAAAATCAAAGAATATCAAAAGAATTCATTATTAACTTTTGTGAGTTGTCCAAAATCCAAAATATCCCACCCATGCCTATTCCATGCTAATCATAAATTTTGGACACCTTTTAACTATAATGAGGTTTATTAACTCAAAAATTTAAGGTTTTAACCCATTATAAGCCCCAAATACACCTTAACTATCCTTGGGTTGAGGTTAGTTTCTAAACCTCTAAATACAAGCCTAGACCTCTTCATTTAAAGAGCTTGAGCATAGTGATGTTATAATACTAGATTTAGAGAAAGTTTATATGAAATTAGTGTTATAATACCAAAATCCCAAGCCAATCCATTGAAGATACATAAAGATAGCATGATCCGAAAAACTATGGTACCAAGGGGAGAAGGAACCACACAACTCCATTTTCCAAAGATCTCTTAAGTAGAAGGAAAGCAATTCAAATGAAGAAATCTCTTCGAGCATTCAAGGAAGGTAAGAAAGGCATGTTTTCTTAAATTTTAGTTGTGATTTATCAAGTGTTTTTCTTCACCATGATCCCCCCTTTGATCTAGGCAAGATAGTGTTATGCATATTAGTGTGTTTTTTTTTTTCATTTTGATTGAATTTAATTGTGAGGCTAACGTATGATATATCCACTCTTATTGGATTCCTTAATCACAAATTTAATTCTTGGTGGGACCCCAAGCACCCAACATAGCAAGGATATGAATATGCAATCCATAAACCATCAAAATAATGCTTGAATATCGTTAAAATTACAAATTTGTATTTGATTTTCCCATACGTGGGATTATTTTTATAACTCATATCTACACAAAGACTAGTACCCGTTAGGCCTCACTGACATCAATTTGGCCTAAACTAAATATAATTCTACCCAACCAAGCTCAATCCAATGTGACCATCATCGGTTGGATTGTAGAGGAAAAATGGGTTTCAGGCTTGCATTATGATTATTTCTATTAGTCCTTTTCATGATTTCTTTGTTTTAATAGCATTTAGACTCCTTGACTAAAATTTTTCTTGAAATTTTTCTCTAAATTTTAGCTAACCAAACCCTAACATAACATTTTTTGTTTTGTGTTTATTTTGCCTTCAGGTCCACAAGTGATCGATGATGGTCTTAATTGACTGGCTTCAATTTTTTATGACCAACATTAGTTCTATGTGAACCAACCACATTGGTTTCCTTGAATCAACATTAATCATTTATAACCAGCCATGATCACCATTTTTACCAATATTAAAACATGATATCTCTTTTTCCTATGTTCATTTTCTCACAATCAAAAGTGCTTCATAGTAGGAGGATATTGTCAAACAATTGTAGGTCCAGGGATTGATTGAAACACATATTTGCTATTTTGGTTAAAGAACATTTTTTTTAGTAATTTAAAATGAATCTAACTAAATCACTCACATTTCATTTTGGTGTTGAAATGAACATGTTAGATCTCACACATTTGGTCTTTGGTGCTTAAAAGGAGTTAAGATTGGTAATATTTGAAAACACTTAATTATTGGTGCTTAAAAAGAATGTCTAAATATTAAACACTTACTTTTGGTGCTTAAAAATTAACTAAGGTGAAATATTGAACATTTGGATCTTGGGATTAAAATGAACATAAATGTTTTTGCTTAAGTTGTGTTATTCAATTCTTTCAAGATTTTTTACTTAAGCCGAGGGGCCAACTAAAAAACATCATCACATTTGAATGTGGCACTTAAAATCAAACTTCAATCTTAATTACTTACAAACTAATTTATTGCTTATTATTTTTCACAAAAATAATAACACATGTATGCTTTCCCCTCATCCCCTATAGGGAAATCATGGGATCAAAAGTGCCTTTTAATTACATTTAGTGCATAATCCAAGGTATAGAAATAAACTTATCTAGGCTCTCCCCAAGACTTACATGGTATTAGGTGATCTTAAAACAACCCTAAATACTTTCTTCTAGTATTTTATTTTCATGTAATTTAGATTATGAAGGAGATGCCATTACCTCTCATGAGTTCTCTACGGTAGCATTGACCTAGGGCTTCATCTCTTGATAGTCTAATAACCATGTTTTATGGTGGGGTATACAAATATGGGAATGCATGCTACTAGATATAGGGGGTTAAGAGGCTAACCTCTCCTTTAGTAATGAAGGCCTGAGTCAGGTCTGGTCAACCATGGGATACCACTAAAGAGTCCATAGATGGTATCATCATGTAAATAAATATACCCTTGCATGATAAGTTGATCGATATGAAATCAATTGACATGATTATTCTCTTATGTTAGCCACACTTAGGATCAATCTAGACAGTTGTAACTTGTAATTTTTGGTTAACCCCACTTGCCACACCTTGATAGGATTTAGGATGATATACTTGGTTGTATTTCCATTCTTTATTATTTTATTACTTGGTGATTGATTCTAAACTTTGTTTGTTAAACCATGTCATATATGAGTTTGTTTGTCTACACTACTCTTTTATTTTAGGATGTGTTATGCCATCTATTTGACACCTTGATTTAACTTAGAATAATTTCATGTCAAAAACATTATGTGTGTCACTTGATTGAAATGGGTGCCATTGTACTACCCAAATCAATTTAAGTTTTGAGCCTTAGAAGTCTTTAAAACAAAAAAATGTTACATATTTTGAGACCACTAACACCATTAGTTTGCTCAAATTATTTCAATTAACTAATCTTATCTTGTGTCCAAATTATCATTATTTGAACCAATCATTTATACATTATTAGATCTTTGTTCAGTATAGTCATGTTGTTCAAATTTGCATAGATTATTTGTCAATAAAGCCTAAGTTTTATTAAATTTATTCTTTGATTATTTTTTACAAGTTTGGATCCACACATTGATTTATTTTTGTTTAGCCATTGACACATAGGGGCTAATAAATCTTTCTCTTTTGTTTACATAACATAGGTTAATTTTTGACCCAAAATTCAAAAAATATATTGTTTTCTCCTTCATTTGTCAAAATTAGTCCATTTTCAAATGTCTTTATTTAGTGTCTTATATAAAATTAATCGTATTTATGTCTAGAATCAAGTGCCTTGTTTATGTCAAAGTGTTCCAAGTTTGTTAGATTAAAAATCATCACTTTTTTTCAAGTCTAGCTTTTAACGTTGTGTTTGGCCAAAAGTCCTAGCATATGCCTTGTTTGAGCCTAGTTTTTGATGCCACATTTGGCCAAAAGACATAGAAAATTTTCCCTTTCCTATTTTAGACCTATTTGGAACATCTCTAGATGTAGAGTTTAGCATCTTAATTTTAGTTCATTTTACTTGACCTTATTTGTGTGAAGAATTTAGCATTAGAAATTTGATGCTATATTATTTTTACCAAATCTTAGCATAGACCTTTTAGAGATACAATTCCACCCATTTTTAGCCAACTTAGACCTAGTTGAACCATTTGTCTTTTCAGAGTTTGTATAACTCTCATCCTATATTATTTTGAAATATTTACCATTTGATTTGACCAAATCTCATTATACATGTACTAGAGCATGTATAATCCAAAATATGGAAATATTTTCACACAAGAGGACTTTGTTCAAGACCCTTATGGAGATGATGTTTTTTGGGAGATAGATTCTTATCCACCATACAACACTCAAACAAGGGAACATAGTCAAGATCATTTGGCCAATTATTTGGTTAACACTCCTCCATATATGGATCAAGACCAAGAATAGATAACCCAATATTTTATTAGTGTACCTTCAATTGTGTAAAATGTCCAATAGAAACCTTATTACATTAAAATGTCATTATATTATGATTTTAATAGAGCCATAGAGGTAGGGCATGAAAACTTGCCAAGTCTAGTAAGAGGGTCTTATAACATGTCTTACAATAAACAATCCTATTCTAGTAATCCTAATGCCATTGTACCAATGTCATATCAATATCCATGTATGCTTATTACACAAAGAGATCTCATGGAGGACCAAATAATTCAAATGTAGATAGCATACCAGACATATCAAAACCTTGCATGTAACTTTAACAATATGGCCATGTCAAATGTACCTCTTATTTGATCACTTCCTTCAATGAGAGTCTTACTTAAGTTGACTATTTATGAAAATTAGGATTTTTAAGTAATTACACAAAGTAGTCTAGGAGAAAACATGTTCAATTCCCAAACATTGAGAAAGTGTCTTTTACTTTTATGCACAAAAGTGAGCCAGACATAGTGGACAATATGCTAGTAATGTCACATTTAAATCAAAGTGGTGTTAGTGCATAGATAAATAGTCAACAATACAATGTGCCTTTAAATAACACCATAAGTGGTTCACAAACTTAAGGATTAGTAGTTTATACTTCCCAACATCATCTAACTACCTATAATCCTCAACTAACTTCTTCCTCAAGTACCCAATAACAAGGATTAAGAAGTCAGCTAATGACTAGTACTATACCATAACAAAAGGTGACAAATCTTACTCAACCCCAATAGGTGATGAGTAATATTACATAATAGAAAGCACCATTAAACATACCCACATAGCTGAGGTAAAACATATTATCACCTCAATATGGTCAAACTAATGTTCCACCTCACCAAGAAGTAGTGAACATACCTCTTAAGTCATATACTAACACATCAATCTAAAACCAAATGATGTCTAACAAATAATATACTAGTATTGGTTAGCAAAAAATGTCAAATCTCTAACATGCATCTACTTCCCAATAGGTATTTTTGTAACCAAGAGGTTCCAATGTTACCCAAGTACCTATTAGGAAACCATTGCATTTCATGTAGAATGTGCCACAAGTTCAAAGACAATATCTTATTTCACAAGTACCCCTCAATCAACAAGGTGTGACTAGTTGGTAGCATGTACCTATTCAACCTTAGCAGGTGCACTATGACTATATACCTCCATCCTAATGATAGTATTCCCAATATCAAGTCTACATTCCCAAACCCAATGAGAATATCACATAACCACATGTATAATTTCAATAATTTCACCCAAATCAACATATGCATATTCCTAGTCCATTGCCTAGCTAGTATAACATTATGAAACAAATGCCTCCATCATATCTTGGTCAAATTAATCCACTTATAACTTCATAACCTCCACCTCAACTAACCAATAATACCACTAGTTTCCTTGCACAAGAACTAAAACAATGAAGGATGTAATTACACTCATTTAAGTAGGGAAATATACCAAAAATTTCAAGTTAGATGATGTATATTCTTACCCTTTCAATATGGAGTACTTGAAAATACCATTTCTTATAGGGAATGAGCCTCCAAATTTTGAAAAATACAAGGGGAAAGGTGACCCTAAGGCCCATTTTATGGAATTCATTATTGCATGCCAACTAGTGGCCTATAGTGATATATACCTATTGTTGTTGTTTATAATAAGCTTAGTAGGGTAAGCATTGAAGTGGTTCTTAAAGCTATCCAAAAAATTAGTATCTAATTTTGACAATCTTTTTGACAAGTTTATGCAACACTTTTCTTACAATCTTGAGCATGAGATTTCATTGGTAGACTTAACACAGGCCCAATAGAAAGTTGGTGAAATCATCACAAGTTATTTGTAGTGATGGAGAGCCCTTGTAAGTTGATCTACCCATAGTCTACTAGATAGATAACTATCCATTATGTTTACCAAAAATTTACACAACAATATATATTAAAATTTGGAGTTACAGTATGTGAACACATTCAAATAGATCATTGACAAAGGTTTGTTGATTGAAAGAGCCCTCGTTAACAAAGGGATCAATAAACTAGCCTCATCAAATCAAATCCCAAACCAAAATTAGAATAATATCCAAAGTCAAAACCCAATCTAAGCACAAGAATCACAACAAACCTAGGCTAATAATTTTGATAGACCCAAGCAATTCAATCACAAGAATCTTGTAGGGAACATAGTAATAGAGTCTTGATATGTTCAAATGGTACAATCATCATCTACATAGCCTATGCCACATATTCACATACATTCTAACCAACAACCTCTTAAATAAACATAGCAAAATAGACTAATGCAACAAGTGAAACAAATTCAACAAATGCCTTTGCAAAACCCTCTTCTAAGAAGAATTATACCTATGCATCACATTTTTAGTAACCTTGGAGAGCCTATTGAGATGTGTTTTGAAATCTTGTCATAACTAATTTGATTAGATAGACTATTTTGAAAGGGCCAATTCTAGAGGGTGATGACATTCCAAACTAGTATATGCCAAATAAATTATGCAAATACCATTGGGTCAATGGCCATAATTTGTAGTGATCTGTGAAATTAAACATGTCAATAAGAATATGATTAAAAATGGAGATATATTTTTAGATCATGGAGCTTCTACATCTAATAAAAAACTTGAAATCTAGCAGAATCCTTCTTTCCAACATAACAATCAACAACAACAACAATAACAATGGATAGTGTAATAACAAAAATAGTATTAATAACCAAGGCCAAACTATCAGAATCAATAGAAACAATAGTAGAACCAACAACATCAGAACAATGGATAAAACCAAGGATAAAAAAATGCAAACAACTAATAAAACTACCATGTAGCTGCACATGAATACAACTCATTTGTATACCATATTGTATGAGGTTTCATTAACACCATTTCCATTAATCTAAGACCAAATACCAATTATAAAATACAATTGCTAATCATTCCCAATCAACCAACCCATACCAATAATCCTTCCTTGACATAGGATTTTACATAAGCAAATTAGCAAGAAGTGATTCCCATGTTTGGACCTTATATTGATAACTTGTTGTTATCTCATGACCACATACAAGTGTTTTAGCAAACAAGAATTATCCTATCTGGTCCCCTACCATCATTTATTATAAACATAGGTCCAGTACCTAATCTCAATTGTGAAATCATAATTTAGTAATTAGAGATTACCATAATAGGCCCACAACCATCTGCCACTTTGTCCATCATCAAACCAATTATTCTACCTTGGAATAGGCAATTTCATGTTATCCCAAAAATAATTTTGACATTATGGAACAACTAAAAAATATACTAACACAAATATCCATTTTAGATTTGTTACAAATGTCTGCTATCCACAAAGCTATCTTGACAAAGTTCTTTAGCCAATCCAAAGTTCTTAATGACATATCTCCTAAAAAAATTCAAGCTTTTGTTGGACACCTAGATTTAGTCCAAAAACTAACCTTCAATCAAATCAATATGTCATCTTTTGAACCACTTCATAATAATCATTTATACATTAAATTTTACATAATGAGGCACAAAGTGAAATATGTCCTCATAGACAATGGATCAAGCTTGACTATTATGTCTCTTAAGCTCATCAAGATTCTTGGGTATTGTTTAACTTCCAATTTCTCCATAGAGTGTTCCTTGGTGTTGATGAACACTTCTCATTTTAGTATTACAATAATATAAGGCATGAGTTATAGTTTGTGACAAGTAGTGTTTCTATGGTGGAATAGTTAGCAAAGTATGAGAGATGCCCACAAAATTTGTTTGATGTGGTGGTTGGGAGCTACCAGGGTCTAATTATTTGAAGTATTGTAGTCTTCCTGGTCAATATTTCTAATTCTAAGCTAATCCAAGTGAATATTTATAGTCATATTTAAACTAAAGTGAGCATTGATAAAAAAATAAGCAAAAGGTAGGGTAAGGTAGATAAAAAAACATGATTGTAAGCATTAGTCTCAAATGTAACGACAAGTTTATATTCAATTTGAGCATACATTTAACCAATTAGTGATCCAACATAACATAAGGCTAAGCTTCACTAAAAATTATGTAAAATTTAAAGGAAAATATAAATATCATGAGTAAAATTCAAGATTAATTAAATATTTTGCTATGTTAATCTATATTTCATAAGAACATTCAAATACAGAGCAAATAAAATTAAGTAAACCTAGAACCCTTCAACTATTCTAACACATTACAAACTAAAAACCTCATGAACATGAAATACATCTCATCTATCCAAGAACCATTTGAATCTAAGACATCCACCTGAAATTGAGAGAAAGAAAAAATAATATAACACAACATTAGACAATATTTGTAGAATTCTAATTGTATTAATTGCTCCAGTATAATTTTTTTCAAAATCTCCCCTTTTAGAAATGGTAACAATTGCCTATTTTAGAAGACATAGGCAATGTACTGTTCATCTTTATTTCAAACCTTTACAAGAGGTAAGGACAACTATCCTTTTATAAATACCTCTATAGTACATATGGTTGTTAAGCACCTATTAGATCAAAAGACTAATATATGCTAACAAACTATCATATATAGTTTACAAAAGGATAGTCTTGACTTTCCTCTTGTGCCGGTGGGCTCCCTTGATCACTTAAGCTGAAGGAAGTCTTTTACCCTAGTGTATTTCTCTTTGATTAACTTCAAATCCATTTTAGGATTCATTAGACTCTCTTCTTCCTGATCAACCAATGTATCATATTATTTGTCACTTTTGATGGTGACCTCTTGTAAGCACCTTGCTTTTGTTATCTACTCTCCCATGGAAAAGATGACATTAAGGATATTTGAATTATCTTTATTATATTGGCCTTGGTTTTCATCCTTGATGCCTTAGATTAAGGCTTGGACTCCTTATTTGAATTCCATGTCATGCATTAGGGCGGTGGTAGTAGGTTGAGAAGGGGTCACCACAAGGTTCTTAATAACCTCTCAATTCTATTCACCAAGTCCTTATCTTCCTCTATGAAGTCTTTGGCTTTTTTTTACCATGAACTTAATTCCTATATATGATCCACCAGGATCCTTTGAATGGTATTCAACTACTTTTCTTTGATAATCTTGAAGTCTTAAGGTTATTTAGTGATGTGTACTTTGATCAACTTTGTCACCAAGTCTTTGGTTTCTTTCCATTGTTGTATCAATTTTTGTGCCTTCTTAGCTTAAATTTCCAAATTATTAAGCCCGATTTTGATGGATTTTAATTTTTCAAAGGCATCTAGGAGGTACTTATTTAACATATTCATTAGGTCCTCTAAAATTGATAGTGAGACTTGGGCCTCTAAGTCTTTCTTATCTTTCTCCAAGTTAAAGATTATTTGATTCATTCCCTAAATTCCCACCATGGCCATTTCTAATTGGGATTCCACTAGACATGTAATATCTTCTTGATGAATGTGGTGCTCACCTACTATCTAGCCTTGGAATAGACTATCTTACAAATGCTTCCACTCTTTGGAGAGTGACTTCTTCAGTTCCAATAGTTACTTTCTTTGTAGTAACCTTCTCTAGTGTAACTATATCAAGGTTAAATATTACCTTGGGCTATGCTTTTTAAAGTTTTGAAGCTCTAGTGTTTTGATACCATCCCCTCTTGATTGCCTACATTCTTCTATTTTCTTAGTGCTCTCCTTAGCAACCTTAATCATTCTCCTCTCTTTTTTCTCTTTGATGAGCTCTAAGATCTAGGGCTGGACTTCATAATTGACTTCAACATTGGAACTTCTTTTCAAATCCCATGAATGCATCTGAGAGGGTATATTTTGGAACTTCCCATAGATGAACTAGTTAGGGATGATAGGTCCATGTATGGGAAATTCATCACTAAACAAGTTCACCTCACTTGTTGGGTGAATCCACTTCAATTTCCTAAAGGCTCTAGGAACCAAATCCATATCTATCTCCCTCTTTATTTTGGTCATAGGGACCAAATCTAAGGCAATTCCTTTGCCTTTATCTATCTCTTCAGTTTGAGGACCTTCAATAGTACCACCTCAGTTATGGCTTCTCCTTCTTCATCCCCTTCCTTGTCTGATCCATATGCATCTACAAGATATTTTGATACTTATTCCACTATTTCATAGGGTTCCAAGGAAAACATGTTAAGTTATTACATAGGGGAACAGGGTCTTTGAGGTAGAGCTGAGGTAGAGGGTCCTTCTCCTGGCTTATGTTCCATCTTTTGTCCACTAGGTCCTTCCATTTTGGGCATGTGCTATTGAGGTAGTTGTTGTTACTAATGTTGACCTTGAGGCACTTATGGTGGACTTAAAGTGTAAATTAAGAAGTTTTATTACAAGGGATTCATTTTCCATCTTTCTCCTAATGGTTTTTCCTCCCTCTACAATCTGTGTTCTAATTTAAATCCATGCCCCTTAAACCTAGACAACACTTCCTCAAAGTTGGTTACCTTTATGTATAAGTCGTCGTATGGACATAATTAATTTTCATAAGGTACCTTATGAAATTTCTTGGATTGTAGATGGGAGAGAACATTTCCCTTTGGATCCCATGTCTTAAGGTCATCTAATTGGAAGTAGAACATCTCTTTATTCCTTACTAATATATCTAGTTGTTTCCATCCATAAATCATTATTTTCCCAATTAGATGTGGGAGTAGATGTAGGATTCCTTTATTATTCTCTCTACATACATGGTCTATACCATTAAGGAGTTTATGAGCTATCTCTTTTTCAACCAGCTTGATTAGGACATGCACTGGTAACATATAGGCTTGAATCTGGCAACCTTCAATTTTGATGAATGTATAATCAAGATAGAACCATATATCACCAATGGGATCTAAAAATTAACTAATGAGTAGGTGAACCCTATACATTAGACTCCTATTAATTATCCCAACTATAGTGGGATATATGTAATCACAATTGAATTGCATTTGATCTCTATACTTGAATATGTGTAATTTGGAGTAATGGTGAGAAATGGTAATCTTGCTATGAGGGGACCAAATCCTAATGGCATGGAAGTAGGTTAAGGCCATGAAGGCATCCAAAAATTAAGACATCATTGTGAATAGTTGGATCATCTTCCTTTTAATTCCATTGAACTATCCCCTAGATGGATACTTATCATTTCTCTATTAGGTGGAGTCAGCTTCTCTTCTATCATGAAATAGACATAGACGACCCACTTGGGGTCAACATATGATGTGATTGCTTCTCCAAAATTCCTATTCAACAAATTCATGATGATTATAATCCCTTCCTTGAATTTTATAATTAGTATTTCACCATCATGGTTTTTCATTACATGAGTTCCTCTATCCAGTATTAGGATATTATCTGAATCATTCTTAGTGGTCCATTCCTTGATTACAAGGAGGTGTATATGAGAATTTGGAAGCTTATAGTATCCTTAAAAAGATACTAGAGCTATATAATAAACCTTATTTGATCTACCATCCTTTTTTATCCAATCCCCATCTACTCTACAATCAAGAAACATGGGAGTTAGAATATTGATAAAATGGAGCACCTCTAGTTTGGTAGCTACAAGTGAAGTATAGACATCTATATTATAATGAAGTCTTCATGTCTCCATTTGGTATCTAAAATTCATTACTTATTTGGAGCCAATGGTTATAACAGGTCAATTACAAAGAATATTTATAACCAATTTTTCATACTGTTATTCAGGGTTCCTACATCTAGTTCAGTGTCTTTGTAACTTCTTCATTCATTGTTAGTTAACAAGTAAACCTTGACCTCATCTCACCATTATTTTATTCCTATAGCCATAATTCCTTAATTGGTTTGATTACTCTTTAATAGTATGATTTTGCTAAGTCTTATTGATTCTTCTCAGGGTGATTTTCAACTCTTTTGAATGAAATTGTGATTTAATTGGGCAAGAATTAGGGCTTTATTTTGGAAAGCTAGGGGTTTTCATAGATTTAATGGTAGAGGTGGTGAATTAGTAAATTAAATCATGTTTCTTCCATAAGAGCCCTTTAAGAATCTATCTATTATCTTTTAAACATGTCTTTCATTTTTCATCATTAGATTAGATACGTGAGCTAGCACAGGCTGTTGATCATGATCCATGAGGTATTTTTTGATTGGTCACATTTTATTTACTTTATCCTCATTGAAAATTCTTCAACCATTTTTCACTATTAGATCAAATCCTATCATGAAATGTGGACCATAAAATTTATAAAGATGCACATGAATTAAGTCTCAAGCTTTGACAAAAACTTAGGTTAAAATCCATTATACTAAGTTTTCATGTTGAAATATGTGAAGGGATATTTTTGAGGGTCAAGAGATACATCCCTTCGCTATGTTGAAAGTTTAAACTATGTTAAATTTATGACCTCAAAAACATCAAAGACATTCTCATAGATGTTGAATGATGGGTGTGAGGCTGTCAAATTTAAGCTCATCTAATGTTCTTGGAGGGATTAAACCTTAGCCTTGAAATCATGTTGTGTTGAAAAACACATTATTATTTAAGTTTAAAATATTCTCTTTGGGCCATGTGACCAAGTATTTGGGTTTTGAGATCATTTAAGTCCTTTTTTATTAGCTTCTTAAACTTTTATTAGGTTAAAAGCTTTTAGCCATTTCACACCATCAGATCAAAACTTGTGATGAAGTGCATACCATCAAATTTGGGAAGATGCACATGAATTAATGAGATCAAAGATTTGATATGAGCTAGGTTAAAATTATGTTTCCTAAGTCTATTTATGTTGAAAAAACACATGGGGCTCCTCTAAGGGTTGAAAAATATGTTCCTTTGTTAGGCCTCAAGGTTATACTATGTTGCAAAGTCTTTGATGATTTTAGATCTGTGAGCAAGCACAGGCCATTGATCATGATCTGTGTACTTTTCAATCATTGGTCCCAATTATTTTGAAGGGTAGGTTTTAAACAACCTTAAGGGTTGATTTATTTTGGTTAAAATTTCTACAAGAAATAGTTCCTAAAACAATTTCTCTAATGGGTACTTTTTACCAAAGTAGACTAAGACAACTTTTATGAAGGGACACTTTAAGAAACTCCAAAGGGTCACTTCAAGAAAGTGTCTTAAAATCAAGATTTCAAAGGGTAATTTATTGTTTAGGTGGGCTCATTTTCTTGCATTTTATTTACACCATCTAATTAGATTGATAAAGAAGACACTAAATTAGGATGGGTTAAGAAACCCAAACAAGTAATGGGTTAAAAAAATCTTGACTAAGTCTAGATACTTATAAACTTTTCATACCTTGAGTTATTTGGGAAACCTGAACAAGTCTTCCCTCCAACTTGTGAATTTAGAAGTTAGGGTTTTTCTCAAGGGAAACCTATCCTTCTTTATTTAACCTACGATTCAATATTTAAATACAAACCACTAGCAAATTTAGTCCAAAAACATAATCATTATCATTAAGCATGTATAAAGCATATCCCTTTCAAGTGGATGATCTCCAAATTCTAAAAAAAAATCTTTTTTAAGAAATTCAAACTTTAGATGTTTTGAAACATTCATAAGGGTCCCTTTATTTTCAAAATCAAGAAAGTGGGGAGGGGGTGTTGATCTAACAAATGGTGACTCATAGGGGAAACATAGCAATATGTTAGAACCTAAGGCTCTAGTTTATACCAATACATAGGTCTTTCATCCATTGGGTCCATAACATTGTCTAAATCAAACATTGATTGGGATAAACCTCACATGTATAAAATTCAAAATCAAAATGTTGAAACATAAACACACAACGCCTGCTTTAATTCCACTTACTATTTGTCATGGAAGTTTGGAAGACAACATCCAAGTAATACATTTCGTCATAACACTTGACTTGGATCATTTTATATATTCATTAATAATAGTTGCTCTTACTTTAAGGAAGTCTTTGGAATTACTTTGCTACTATCTAGGCATCCATAGCCCCAATAGAGATACCTTTGGTCCCACTCAAGACCTTGCTTCACTACTAGCTAACCATCCATAGCCTCAATGGAGGTTACCAAAATCACGTTTGCTTCTTATCTATAGATTTTGAATAAGTTTCTTCTTTTTTTGTATTTTCTAGGTCTTTCTTCAAAGGTTGGGAACCAATAGAGCCTAGTTTCAAGGATTTGGTCAAGTGTTTGATTCTTGGGGTAATCACTTTTAGTTGTAACCTCTATCCCAAACAAGGATGTGTTTTAAGTGCTAGCATGAAATGTGCCTCAACAGCCTAAGTTTTCTTCTAACACATATGATTCTTATTTCAACCAAAATTTGATTTAAGATTATGCTTAAGACTTGTCATGATAATTAACTTTTATATCAATCCACACCATTTTCCTAAGTTACATCATAATGCTTTGTGACACCCTATGTTTACCATTGTAAGATTCATATTCCAATTTCAAGCTACTAGAATTTTGAACAATCTATGAAAATATGAGCAACAAACTATCCATAGAACTTATTGGAAACAAAATATCACAACCAAGCAAAATAAAATAAAACACACAACAAAAAGCACAAACAAGAAGTAAATAAATATATACAAGCAAAGCAAGAAAGGAAAGTAGGAAAAGAAATTAACTAGTCTACCTACTCTAATCTAGCTATCTTATATTCTTCACTCTATGAAGACTCTTGGTGGAGTAGCAACAAAGTAATGCTTGAGATACTACTCATGGGTGGGCAAGGTGAACTCTACTCCTTGGAGGTCTTTCATCTTAAAGGCATTGTTTCCCAATGTCTCTACAATTTGATATGGCCCAATCAACAAAGGTGTGAATTCTCTATGCTTCCCTTTTGTCTTTGAAGCTTTGTCCCAGAAGAGGACTAAGTCTCCTTGCATGAACACTTTGATTTTGTATCATTTACCAAACCACCTTTTCACTATTGTTTGATTCCTACTAAAGTTAGTAAATTCTTTGTCTCTAACATATCCCATCTAAATAATTTCTAGTAGCCTTGAGCTAGCAAGGTCTTGGCTTTCTTCCATATACTCCTACATGAAGGTAAATGTGGGAAACTTGAAGGTTATAGGGAAGATAGGTTCCTATCCATACACCAATAATAATGGTGAAGCCTTGAGAAACTTCTTGATAGCCTTCATTAAATTCTTATTTGTCAATTCAGAGACTCCATTACCTTTGGGATAATGATTCGATATAAACTTTAGAGTGATGCCATTGTCATATGCCCATTCAATCATCTCAATAAAAGTGAAGGCAAATCCATTATCATAGACCAAAGAGATTAGGGTTCCAAATCTTGTGAAAATGTTTTCTTCCATGGTGTTAATAACCTCTTATGTCCTATAATGTTTGGTGGTAACAAATTCACTCCAAATTGTACAATAGTCAGTAGTATTAAGGACAAATTTATGGCCTTTAAAAGAATTGATGTTGATCACCCCTACAAAGTCTAACACCCATTATGAAAAGGGTTTATCAATGATCATAGGTTGTAAATGCATGGCTACCTTCAGCTCTTTTGTGTTGAATATATGACATGCATGGAACTCCCTCACATGCTTGTGATCATATTTGAAGAGCATAGGTAAATAATACCCAGATGTAAGGATCTTTTGAGTTGTGGTTCTTCTTGAAGGGTGTCCACTTCCTAACTTCTCATGGAAGGTGGATATGATCTGAGATACCTCTTCTTTGGATACACATCTTAAATAAATTCCCTCAAATTTCCTTCTATACAAGACTCCATTATTGATGAGGTAATGAGTTATTTTGATCCTCAAGGATATCCTTTGCTCTCTTGTAAGTCCTAGGGGAAAAACACCATTTATAATTAGGTGGATGATAGAATCATATCTCTCATTTGGTTGGAAGTTTTATTGGTCAACTTGCATGACATGGAGCTTGGGGTTTACATTAGAAATCATTTAAACAAAGCTTTGGCACCTTAACAACTTATAAATCTTCTTTTTGATGTCATACTCTTGCATAATTGACATCCATTTGCCTCTTCTTTCTCTAATCTCATTTTGACTCATCATGAGTTTTTTAGTTGGGTATAGAAATATAACATGTAACTTATTCCTAAAGATATAATTCCTAAATTTATTAACTACTCTCACCAATGCATAAGCTTGCTTTTCAATCATAGAATAGTTCAATTCAACATTCTTGAAATTGGTGCTCATGAAAGCTATAATATGATCATTCCCATCAAATTTTTGAGTTAGTATTGTAGCCATAGTATGCTTAGAATCAAATGAATATAGATAGAAATACCTTGAGAAGTCAGGGCTTATGAGGATTGGGGCTTTAATTGTTACTCTGTTAATGTCTGCAAAGGCTTTCTTAGATTCATCATTCCAAGAGATCTTGGCATCCTTCTTCAGCATGTCATTCAAAGGCTTGACAATTTTAGTAAAGCCTAAGATGAACTTTCATACAAATTTAATTCTCCCAAAGAATCACTTAAGCTCCTTTTTGATGTTAGGAAACTCAATTTTGGAGATGGCCTCCACTCTATCAAGATTTATGGAGATCCCTTACTTGGTGATAACATGGCCTAGTAGTTTCCCCTCTATGACATAAAATATAATGTTATTGGGTTGAGGGGAATTCCATATATTTTTCACCTTTCAAAAACTTGTTTCAAGTGCATGAAGTGATCCTCTCTATTCTTGGAAAAAACTATCAAGTCATCTATATAGATGATGATACATTTTCCTACCAGACTTTGGAAATCATGGTTCATGGCCCTTTCAAATGTTTCTCTTGCTTTGATAAGCCCAAAGGGAATCTTCTTATAGGCATAGGTTCCCCACTTGGTCATGAAAGTTATCTTCATCCTATCCTCTTTGTCAACTAGGTAGAGGATAGTTGTCCTTTTCAAAAGTTTTTTTCAAGTTCCTAAATTCAATGCATAATATAATCTCCCCATTCTTATTTCTTACTGGGACCAAGTTTGTAACCCAAGTGGAGTGTCTAATAGGAAAGACAATCCTTACATGCAATAGTTTCTTGACCTCTTTATAGATCACAAGCTCTAAGACAAGATTAACTGGCCTTTGTTTTTTCTTAAAAAGCTTGTAGTTTTCTTTAAGAGGTATTGTATGAGTTATGTCCTTTGGGTCAAATATATTTAGGTCTTCATAGGACCAAGTAATGACATATTTGTACTTTGTCAGTAACTACTTTGATTTCTTATTGTCTATTTTAGTGCATGCTTTCCCTATGGTTACTGGTTGAGGTTGGTCTTGTGGACTGATATCTACTAGTTTGTAGTCCTTTCCACTCACTTTAGGTGCCTTAGGTACCTTTATAAGCTTATGTTGATCTAAAAATCTCTCTAAATAAATCATCCCATTAGGTATCTTATTATCAGTAAGATGGATGATCTTACCATTAGGCTACTTTTTAGGAGAGATTTCATCCACTTCATCAGTGATATGGGATTCAGAGGACCCAGAATTGGTCAAAAAATCAATGATTTGCTAATCATCATTGAAAACTTGGAATTGATTGATGTTATAAGGGACTAATGGGTAAGGTGCCAACTCAATTCTTGAGGTTATGGGAATCTCTATATGTCATGAGGTTGGCTGTAGCAAAAGAAAAATCATTACTAGCCTTGTTTTCTTCCTTTAGAAAAGATAAGATGTTAAAAAAATCAAAAGATTCAATCAAATCCCATACTTTAAACTTATATCTCTTCAATTAGGACAAATTGTACTAGTACTTACTCATCACTTGGTTAACCACAAGTTTAGAGTCTCCATAGACCATAAGCTCCTTGACTTTGTGCTTGATGGTAAGTTATAGTCCATGAAAAAGAGCTTCATACTCAACTAAGTTATTAGTGTAAGGAAATTTCAACCTATAAGATGCATGGTAGTGTTTATCTATAGGTTCTACTAACACAATGCCAACTCCTAATACTAATTTACATCTAGCTCCTTTAACATGTAACCTCCATAATCCAAGCATTGGAGGAGGCATTTTACAATCTAGATTTTGTGCAATTTCTAAGGTGAAGAATCCAAGATCAAAATCAAGGAAGTTTACCCTTTCATTAAGTACATTATACTTAGTTATCATATGTTTCATCTTTGACTCTCTCTTAACTCTTATCTAATTAGGAACACCATTCCATGGTAGGCACACGTGAGATTAATTAGTGGACATGTACCCATTCAAAGATTTGGTCTATTCCCTACTTAGAAGAAATTCATAGGCACTAGGGATGTCTACCACTTGGATATAAATAAAATTTTGAACTCTAGGTTCACTTGCTAATTGAATATGCACATTAAGTATCTCTCCAATGACTTTGAATTTTGATTTATCCAATTATGTGACTACTCTATCTAACTTGATTGGGTTCAATCCCAGTCACTCATAAATTTTAACTGGCATAATATTAGTTGAAGCTCTTGAATCTAGTAGACAAGTATGGACATTCTTACCAAACACTCTGACTATGAGTAGAAAGGGAGGAGACTCTGATTTTACTACCTGCATGGTTTATATTGGTAGTATCATTTTTCAGTGGCTTTTCAGGCTTCTTGGACAAGGATTTCAAGAGGTCTCTTTTCTCAATTATCTATGTCAGTTCATGTAGAGTGATATTTGCCTTAATTTTCTTCATGTCCTCAAAAATATTATATCTAGTCTTATTCTAAGGTTTAGCCAAATCCTTAGAAGAACTACCTTTGGGTGGCTCAGGACCATTCCTTGAAGATGTATTTGGAGGAGTCCTATTTATTGGGAAGAGTAGTAGTCAAGGGTTATCTTTACTCCCTATTCCTTAGAGGGTAAGTCTTAAGGAATTATTTAAATACTTGGATTTCTTTAGGAATATTGGTAGGCTCATTATCTTCCTAAAATGGAAATTGAAAGGTCTCCACCATGTTCACTTGATTAGATGCTTTAGATCTAGAAGTGTTAGTAATATTGTATTTATCTAGGATAAGCTCAAAGGTGGAAAAATCTTCCTAGAAGGCTTCAAGAGCTTTACAAAATTTAATATAATCTATCTCACCATACTTAGAAGTGGCATGCACTCTACAATATTTAGGCATGGCAATATCTACGAGATTGATGTCCATAGTATTCTTACCAGATGAAGAAGGCTCATTGTTTTTGTTGTTGTTAAAGAAGTTATCATTCTAGAATCTATTTCCAAGTATATTAAACTTCTAAAAGGTGATGTTCCATCCAGATCCATTGTTTGTATTTCTAACTTTTTTCTATAATTGTAAGAAGTTTGTACTAAGCTTTTGGACCATATTGAGTATGGACTTATTTCCATTATTTAGAGCTTAAAAATCTTGATCTTAATTTTTGTTATTTGTGTTGACTAATATTAGAGCCTTTTGACCATTTTCTTGAGATCTATTGGTAGTTTTTTGACCTAAGAAACCTAAGTTTTGATTATGGGCAACATGACTAGTAGGTAAAATAGTTAGAGCTAGTACCTAATTTAGAGCTAAAGAATTTGGATTATTAGATAGGAAAAGGTTTAAGGATGGAATGTATGGGTTGATATTTGGAATTGAGTAAGCCATTTACCCTTGAGGCTACATTTGGTCACTAATGACCATTGATTCTAAATAATCTTGAGCTAATGTGGTAATAGCTGGAAAGGTTCTCTTCAAAAACATAAAAGTCATGGGATGCACAACATGTTTGTATATTTCTAAGGCCAAAAGTTCATTAGGATTGTAAGGATCTATGGTTTTGTTGAACATATTTTTAAATCTAGCATTAAAATACCTAATAGGCTCACTTGTATATCTCTTTATGGTAGTAAATTGATGATATATGACACAAGGGCTAATGATCTTCCAAAATTGATCAATAAAGATGGTGTTAAAGTTATTCCAAGAAGTGATGCAATCATCAGGTAGGTTTAAGAACCACTCATAGACAACATCATTGAAGTTAAAAGGGAATAACCTATAGAAACATCTTCATGAATAATATTTAAGAGCCTTAAAGTAGCTTTAAAGGACTTGACATGTTCCTTGACAATGACCATACTAGTTGGACTATAAATAGGCAAATATTTCTAAGGATTTCATGGGAAATCATGTACTATACCTAAAACACTAATAGGAGAACCCCCAAGCCAATCCATATCTGGTTTAATATTGAATGCATTGATTCCTTAAAGGGATGAGGAGGGTAAATACTTCAAACATCTACACCTTCATTTATCATTTCTAGCCCATCAGTGTGTCTCAAGTTCAAGTAAAGGTTTCATGGTTTCTGAATGAGATCTAGTCCTAATTCTAGGTAATTCCAACTTGAGAACAAAGAATCTTACTTTTAAGTACACTAAAACATGTTAGTTTCTTAAAAATGACAAATAACATGCACTCTAAGCTTAATTTATAAAGATTTACATATGGAAATGTAGAGGACACTAATCTTTAACTAAATTAGCTCAAAGATGTGTTAAATCATGAAAATATGACCATCATTTGTATCCTTAAAAAGAATTAGACTCAAAGTTCACAAGATAACATCAATATTTAATCAAAATAAAGCCATTATAACCTCAAACATCAATAATTCTATGACTTAAATCCATACTTACTAAAGTTTGAACTAAACTTTACAAAGAATAAGAATCTTTGCCTTACTAAGCACAAAGATGAGAAAGAAAACACTTACAGAGAAAAGATATTTACAAAGGACATAAATATCCTCTAAGTTTAATGAGGAAAACAACAATACTTATAAATAAGGCCCTCCTTCTAGTTTCAATGGGAGCTGCCTCTTGTAGATGCATCTAATTGCTCCATAGAGTGTTCCTTAGTGTTGATGAACACTTCTCATTTTAGGATTACAAGAATCCAAGGCATGATTTTTAGTTTATGACAAGTAGTATGTCTATGGTGGAATAGTTGGCAAAGTATGAGATATTCCCACAAAATTTGTTTGATGTGGTGGTTGGGAACCACCAATGTTTAAATATTTGAAGTCTTGTAGTCTTCCTAGTCAAGATTTCTAACTCTAAGCTAATCCAAGTAAATATTTATAGTTATCTTTAAACTAAAGTTAGAATCGATAAAAAAAATAAGAAAAAGCTAGGGTAAGGTAGAGAATAAACGCGATTGTAAGCATTAGTCTCAATCATAATGGCAAAGTTCCATTTAATTTGAGCATACATTTAACCAATCAGTGATGCAACATAGCATAAGCCCAAACTTCACAAAAAATTAGGCAAGATTCAAATGAAAATATAAAGATCATGAGTAAAATTCAATATTAATTAAAGATTTTGCTATGTTAATCTAAATTTCATAAAAACATTGAAATGCAGAGCAAATAAAATGAAGTAAACTTAGAACCCTTCAACTAGTCTAGCACATCACAAACTAGAAACCTCATGAACATGAAATATAGCTCATCTATCCAAGAACAATTAAAATATAAGACATACACCTATAATTGAGATAAAGTAGAAACAATATAACACAACACCAAACAAACTTTGTAGAATTCCAATTATATTAATTGCTTTAGTATAAAATTGCTCAAAACCTCCCCTTTTACAAATGGTAACATCTTCCTATTTATAGAAAACATAGGTAGTGTACTAGTCATCTTTCTTTTAAACTTTAAAAAGAAGTAAGGACAAGGATCCTTTACAAATAACTCTATAGTACATATGGCTGTTAGGTACCTATTAGATCAAAAGACTAATGTATGCTAAAAAACTAGCATATATAGTTTACAAAAGAATAATCTTGACTTTGCTCTTGGGCTGGTGGGCCCCATTGATCACTTAGGCTGAAGAAAGTATTTCAACCTAGTGTATTATTCTTTGATTAACTCCAAATCCACTATGACCTTCATTAGAATCTCTGCTTCCTATTAAACCAATGTATCATATTCTTTGTCACTTCTAATGGTGACCTCTTGTAAGCACCTTGCTTTTATTATCTAGTTTCGTAAGGTAAACATGGCATTAAGGACCTTTGAATTATCTTTGTTTGAATTCCATTGGTTTTCATCCTTGATGCCTTGGATGAAGGCTTGGACTCCCTACTAGAATTCCATGTCATTTATTAGGATAGTGGTAGTAGGTTGAGAAGGGGTCACCAACAAGGTTTTTAGTAAAGTCCCAATTATATTCACCTAGTCCTTATCTTCCTCTATGAAGTCATTGGCTTTGTTGTACCATAAACTTAATTCATGTATATCATCCACCTGGATCCCTTGAATGGTATTTAAATACTTTTCTTTGATAATCTTGAAGTCCATAGGCTATTTAGTGATGTGTACTTTGATCAACACTGTCACTTGGTCTTTAGTTTCTTGCCATTGTTGTATCTATATTTATGATTTGTTATCTTGAAGTTACAAAGTATTACACTTGATTTTGATGGATTTTGATCATTCAAATCCATCTGAGGAGGTACTTATTTAACATCTTCAATAGGTCCTCCAAAATTTATAATGAGACTTGGGCCTCCAAGTCTTTCTTATCTTTCTCCAAGTTCATGATTCTTTGCTTCATTCCCTAAATTCCCAACATGGCTAGTACTGACTGGGCTTCCACCAGACTTGAAATATCTTCTTGATGAATGGGGTGCTCCCCTACTTCCTTGCCTTAGATTGGATTGAGTCCTAGAAATGGTTCCACTCTTTAAAGAGAGACTTCTTTAGTTCTAATAGTTACTTTCTTTGTAGTAACCTTCTCTAGTTTAGTTGTATTAGGGTTAAATTATACCTTTGGCTATGCTTCTAAAATATTTAAAGATTTTAGTGTTTCAAGACTAGCCCCTCTTGATTTCCCTAATTCTTTTATTTTCTTGTTGGTCTCCTTAACGGCCTCAATGATTCTCCTCTCTTCTTGATCTTTCATGAGCTCTAAGATCTAGGTCTGGACTTCATCATTGACTTCAACATTGGCAGTGTTATTTAAATCCCATAAATATATCTGAGAGGGTATATTTTAGAACTTCCCGTAGATGAACCAGTCAGGGATAACAATTCCATGTATGGTAAATTCATCACTAAACAAATTCACCTCACTTATTGGGTGAATCCACTTGGGTTTTTTGGAAGCTCTAGGCACCAAGTCATATCTATCTCCCTCTTTATTTTGGTCATAAAGACCAAATCTAAGGCAACTCATTTACCTTTGTCTATCTCTTTGGCTTGAGGACCTTTAATTAGTACCACCTCAATTGTGCCTTCTCCTTATTCATCCCCATCCTTATCTGATCCATATGCATATGCAAGTTCTGTCAAGACTTCTTCCACTATTTCATAAGGTTCCAAGGCAATCATGTGAAGGTATTCCATAAGGGAAGGGGCTCTTTGAGGGAGAGCTGAGATAGAGGGTCCCTCTCCTAACCTATGTTCCATATTTTATCCACTAGGTCATTCAATTTTAGGCACTTGATATTGATGTAATTATTGTTTTTGAGGTGGACCTTGAAGCACTTATGGTGGACCTAAATTGGAAGGTAATAAGTGGTATTACAAGGGATTAATTTTACATATTTCTCTTGATGGTTTTTCTTCCCTTTGTAATCTGTGTTGTAATTTGAATCCATGACCCTTAAATCTAGCCAACACTTCCTCAAAGTTGGTTGCCTTTGTGTATAAGTGGTAATATGGATCCAATTGATGTTCATAAGGTACCTTATGCAGTTTTTTGGATTGTAGATGGGAGATCACATTCCCTTTGGATCCCATGTCTTGAGGTCATCTAATTAGAAGTAAAATGTCTCTATATTCCTTGTTAAAATCTCTAATTACATCTATCTATGAATCATTATTTTCCTAATCAGATATGGAAATAGATGTAGGATTACTTTATTATTATCTCTACATACATGGTCTATACCATGGATTTGATGAATTATCTCCTTCTTGGCTAGCTTGATTGGGACAAGCACTAGTAGCATATAGGGCTGAGTCTAGTAAACTTCTATTATGATGATTGTATAATCAAGATAGAGCCATATGTCACCAATGGGCTCTAAAATTTTCCAAATAAAGGGGTGAACCTTAGGCATTGGACTTCTAGTAATTATCCCAACTAGAGTGGGATATATGCAATCATAAATGATCATGTGGTCTCTATACTTAAATATGTGTAATTTGGAGTAATGGTGAGAAATGGTAATCTTGCTATGAGGGGACCGATTTTTGATGGCAGGGAAGTAAGTTGAGGCCATGAAGGTATCCAACAAGTAAGACATCATTGTGAATAGCTAGCTTATCTTCCTTTTAATTCCATTAAACTATAACCCTTGATGGATACTTATCATTTCAACAATAGGTGGAGTTAGCTTCTCTTTTATCATCAAATAGACATAAGAGACCCACCTAGGGTCAACATAGGATATGATTGCTACTCTAGAAGACCTATTAAACAAAGTCATGATGATTCTAATCCTTTCCATAAATTATACAATTGGTATTTTACCATCATGGTTTCTCATTACATGAGTTCCTCTATCCAGCCATGGCCTTAAGATATTATCTATGTGATTCTTAGTGGTCCATTCCTTGATTGTAGGAAGGTCTATATGAGACTTGAGAAGCTTATAGTATCCTTCAAAAGATATTGGATATTTATAATCAAACTTATTTGATGTACCTTCCTTTATTATCTAGTCCCCATCTAATCTACAATCAAGAAAATAGGAGCTAAGATATTGATACAATGGAGTACCTCTAGATTGACAGCTATGAGGTGAAGTCTAGACATTTTGATTACCATGAGATCTTCATGTATTGATTTGGTGGTAATTATTTGTTGCTCATTGGTAGCCAATAATTGTAAAAGGTCAATTTCAAAGAAGATTTTTGACCAATTCTTCATACTATTATTCAAGGCTCCTACATCTAGTTCAGTGTCTTTGTAACATCTTCTTTCATTATTAGTTGACAAGTAAATCCCTACCTCATCTCATCATTATTGTCTTGCTATATCCATAATTTATCAAATTGTTTGATTGTTCTTTAACTTTAAGATTTTTCTAAGTCTTCTCAATTATTTTTAGGGTGATTTTAGGCTCTTTTGAATGTAATTGTGATTTAATTGGGAAAAAATTAGGGCTTTATGTTGTTAATCTAGGGTTTTTTGTAGCTTTAATGGTAGAGGTGGTGAATTCATAAATTCACTCATGTTACTCTCATGAAAGTCTTTTTAGAAGTTAGTTGTTAGCTTGTAAACATGTCTTTCATTTTCCACCATTGGATTAGATCCATGAGAAGACATAGGCCATTGATCATGATCCATGAGGTTTTTTTTGATTGGTTACCTTCACTTTGATTTATCCTTGTTGAAAAGTCTTTGGCCATTTTAAACCATTGGATCAAATCCTGTGATGACTCACAGACCTTTAGATATGTAAAGATGCACATGAAATAAGTCTCAAGATTTGATAAAAACTTAGGTTAAAAGAAATTATACTAAGTTTTCAGGTTCATATATGTGAAGGGGTCTTTTTGAGGGTTAAGAGATACATCCATTTGCTAGGTGTGAAAGTTTAGACTATGTTAAATTTGATAGACTCATGAATGTCAAAGACGTTCTCATGGATATCAAATGATGGGTGTGAGGTTATCAAATTTAAGCTCATCTAACATTCTTAGAGGGCTTAAGCCTAAGCCTTGTGGTCATGTTGTATGGTAAAACACACTATTTTTTAAGCCAAATATATGCTCTTTGAGTGGGCCATGTGACCAAGTCTTCAAGCTCTAAGATCATTTAATTCCTTTTTGATTGGATAATTAAACTTCAATTAGGTTGAAATCCTTCAGTTAGTTTTTATCATTAGATCAAATCCTATGATGAATCATAAACCATCATATCTATGAAGATGCACATGACTTAATGATCTCTGAGCTTTAATATAACTTAGCTTAAAAGTATGTTTCCTAAGTCTATTTATGTTAAAAACACATGGGGTTTGTCTAAGCGTCAAGAAATATTACCCTTTTCTATGACTCATGGTTATACTTCATTGAAAATTCTTCAATGATTTTTCACTATCAGATTAGATTCATGAGTAAGCATCAATCGTTGATCATGATTCATGTACTCGTTAATGATTGGTCCCAATTATTCTGAAGGGTAGGTTTAAAAAAATCTAAAGTATTGATTTGTTTTAGACAAAATGTCTATAATAAATAGCGACTAAAATTATTTCTTGAAAGGGAAATTTCTACCAAAGTGGACCCAAGAAACTTTTTTGAAGGGACACTTCAAGAAACTCTGAAGGGTCACTTCAAGAAAGTATCTTAAAATAAATATTTTGAAGGGTACTTTGGTGTTTAGGTAGGCCCATTTTATTGAATTTTATTCACACCATCTAATTATATTTATAAATAAGACACCAAATTAGCATGGGTTAAGAAAATCAAACAAGTAATGGGTCAACCAAAGCCTGAATAAGTCTAGATACTTATAAAATTTTCATAAGTTGAGTTGTTTGGGAAACCCAAACAAGGCTTCCCTCCAAATTTTAAATTCAAAAGTTAGGGTTTTCTATAAGGGAAACCTATCCTTCTTTATTTAACCTACAATTCAATCTTCAAATACAAACCATTAGCAAAGTTAGTCCAAAAACATAATCATTATCATTAAGCATGTATAAATCATATCCCTTTCAAGTGGATGATCTTCAAATTCTTAAAAAAATAATAATAATAAATTCAAACTTTAGATGTTTTGAAACATTCATAAGGGTTCCCCTATTTTCAAAATCAAGAAAGTTGGGGGGGGTGGTTGATCCAATAGGTATGCGATAATAGATCTCCATGCAGAAATAATCACCATCAAAGATTATAATAATGGAGAATGAGAATTATAAGGCTCCATTAGCTTGATAGTTATCATTGGGCCCTTGACCCATGATATAATTTTCCATGTGTTAGATCTTTATTTGTCATATAAAATGATTTTGAGTATAACTTTGCTACATGAGATTCATATAATCCCATCCACATTGCACCAGTGTATCAAGTTTTCCCATTCAGGAATGGAGATTACTATTCTAGGAGATTTGCATTCATACGGGCATTGTAAATATTTAGAGGCCAAGTTCAAGAGATATAACTACTATTTTGACATGACTCTAGTTACCAAGGAGTAAAATGGGAAAAAATACTTTTTGGTTCACTAGAGGCCAACTGCATTGACCCTAATACCCTTGATTTACTTTCTCACAATCATCTCTTGAGATGTCCAATCATTATACTATTTTGGATAGTGGCCTAGGAGAGTACTTGACCCATGACACCTTTCACATTACAAATATTCCATAGAACCCCAAGTCCTTTGGAAGACCAAAAGCCAAACCACTCATGTAATGACAAGAAAGGGAAAAGGTCATCTGCATAGTGTAGCACCTATCACTTTCATACCATCCTTTGGCTAAGAAAAGGACCCTCTCGAAGGTGATGAATCATAGTTATACAATGACAAATTTTCCAATTGTTACAAGAGTTCTAAATATCTAATTCCTAATTAGATTATGGAGAACCAAGACCATGAAAGAAGAGGCTTTGAGCCAAATCAATAGGGAACACTTGAGATAATTTTTATGACTAAGTACAAAGGAACCTAGGACTTGGATTTAAACTACCTATGGGTGATCCCATGTATCTTATTTTATTTATATCACCAATGACTAATGATAATTATGCAATAAGAAAAGTAGAGTTTGACCATATCCCATTTAATGACCTATCCCATACCAATTTTCTTGACACTAATTCCATTTTTACCCTTTGACCTATCATTTATCATAATCTGCTACCATTATAATATCCTCAAATAATATACTAAGACCATTAAGAATCCAATGTGTTGATTGATGAGTTTTATAATGATGAGGCCTTTTGTGATTTTCTAGGCCTTAGGGACAATGTTTTGTTAGGAGACCGCAAAAAATCATTCTCAATCAAGTTATATTATGAAGCCTATTTTGGAGAGCAGGTGAACACCCTTAGACAAAAACAAATAAATAAAAAACTGAGGTCCCAAAATGAAAACCACTTTGAGGCACTTTTGGACTAGGGAAAAAGTAAAGATAAAGGCCAATCTAGTGGTGAAAACATGTTTGAAGTGCTATTAGATGGGGGTGTTCAACCTTGTTCAAATATAGATCAAGATACCACCAATGATTAAATTTTATATGGGTTTAAATTTAGTCTTAAATAAGAACAAGCTTTTGAGTGAATCATTTATGAAACCACTGATGATGAATTTACATATGGGTCCAAATTTAGACTTGAAGAAGAATAGGCATTTGATCATATCATTCAAGAATATTTGATGACATTTGTTACATTTCCATCCCTCCCATTGGGGGATTCTGATTCATCATGTCTAAGAGAACTTGAGTAACCAGTCTTAAAAAAGGACTCTGACATTACAAAATAGTTTAAATCTTTGCCCACTATTCTTGAAGATAGTTTTACCCTTCTAGTGGAAAACACAATAGAGGTAAACATTTAAACTCTAGATGACCTAAAATGGATCAAATTAGGTGTGTCTATAATTAACTATGAGCATTAAATCCTTACATCCCTATTGAGTAAATTTGTAGATATATTTGCATGAGCCTATGAATGACATACCTATTTTGGACCCTACCTTGGTTGTTCACCACCTTATGGTGCATCTTGATGTTAAACTAGTGAAACAAAAGTTACACAAAATGCATCCTTGCATTATTGTATTAGTCAATAAAGAGTTAAAAAATATCTTAGAAGTGATATGTATTAGGCTAGTCAACTATTCTGAATGGATTTCTAATGTAGTTCTAATTAGTAAAAATCTAGAAGGAATCAAAATTTGTATTGATTTTAGGGACATTAATAAAGCTTACCCAAAGGATGAATTTCCATTTCCAAACATTTAAATTATAGTCAATCTATAGTGGGTTATGATATTATTTCATTAATGGATCGATTCTTTAGTTATAATCATATTTGAATCACACTAGAAGACTAGCATAAAATAACGTTCACCACTTCATGGTTAATATTCTATTATTAGGCTATGTCATTTAGTCTCAAGAAAATAGGGGCCACCTATCAAATATCTATGACTACCATATTTCATGATATGATGTATGCCATTTTTGAATATTATGTCGATGACATACTAGGCAAATCCAAGAGTGGGGCCAATCATCTAACAACATTGAGGAAGATATTTGAATGACTATGTGAATACAAAGTTAGGCTCAACCCTAAGAAATGTGTTTTTGGAGTTACTTCATGAAAATTTCTTAGCTTAATTATGTCTCTTTAGGGCATTGAAGTTTATCCATCCAAAGTATGAGCCATAATAGAGATTCCACCATATTTGAAATAACACCGTAGATTATATGGAAAAGCTTAGTCTATTAGACAATTCATATTTCAATTAGCTGACAAGTGTCATCCTTTTACACATATTTTGAAAAAGGGTGTTACATTGATTTGGGATGATGATTGTCAAAAAATAAAGGACTATCTAGCAAATCCACCAATTTTATTACCTCATATGCTATGAAAACCATACCTTATATACCTATTAATTATAGACAAAGCTCTAGAGTTACTTCTAGCTCAACACAATGATAATGGAAAAGAGAATTTTGAGTACTATCTAAGTCATACATTGGTCACTTATGAGCATAATTGTATGCCCATTGAAAAAGTCTATTTAGTTATGGTCTTTGTAGCTAAAAAAATATGACATTACATGTTGAACAATAAGACCATGGTCATTTTAAAATTAGATCTACTCAAGTATATACTATCTAAAATAGCTTTATGAGGCCATATGGCCAAATGGATCATGCTTCTTAGTGATTTTTAGATATAATATGTGAACCAAGAATCTACCAAAGGGCAAGTTATTATACATCATCTTGTTTAATTACCCCTTATAGATATAGATCCATTAATATTCCAAGTTCCTATTGAATCCATCATGACCATCATTAAAACACCTTGTCAGGAGTAACAGTGGAAGTTTTATTTTGATGGTTCATTCATAGCACATGGATTGAGACCAGGCACTTTATTTATAATTCCATAATGGGATCAAATCCCTAAGTTAATTAGAATCATATTTCCTTATACCAATAACATGTCTTAATATGAAGCACTCATTTTAAGGATTTGATAAGTAGTACAATGGAATATACATCATCTAAAGGTTTATGGTGATTCTCAACTAATCATCAATTAGGTTATAGACCACTTTTAGACTGAAGATGACATGTTGGTTCCATACAATGCTATGGTTGACACTCTCAAGCAACATATTACTAACATCAAGTTTAAACATATACCAAGGGCAATCAATAAAACAACAAATGTCATAGCTACCATTTGGATATTTGATTCAAAAAATAGATACAACAAAGGAATACTAGTTTCTCATTAAAAAAATATTAGTGTTATCTCATGAAAAATCAACTATCATAATGATATATGATATTTTTGGTCCCAATTATACTTTGTATTCAGACCTATATGCCTATTTACATGACCATGTTTACCACCTGATTTATCTTAAAAATAATCTAAATATTTCATCTAAAATGGCCAATGTTATACCTTACTTAGACCAACCTTATACAACCATATTTTTAATGGAATTATACTTGATTATTTACCTTTGATAGAATCTACACTAGTATTATGGGAAGTTCATGAAGGGGTATGTGGATCTCAAACTAGTAGGTCAGTCTTGTCCAAAATGCTCTTGTGTACTGCGTACTATTGGTAATTGATAAATGTAGATGTAGTTACATATGTAAAAATATGTGATAAATGTCAACAATATGCTTATTTAATTCATGCCCCATCTAATACTTTGAAACCAATGGAATATCATTCAAGAATGAGGATATCAAATTGATATGTGCTGAGTACAAAATTAATCAACATTTTTCCAAGGCATATTACCCTCAAGGTAGTAACTAGGATGAAGCATCAAACAAAACCATTATCAACATCCTATAAAATATTATCAATCGTGCCAGTTCTGATTGGAACCTTTAGATATTCCATGCCCTCAAGGAATATTGTACCAATCACCACACTCCCATGGGAGCCACTCCATACTCACTTGTTTATGGTAATGAATAAATTCTTCCCATTGAGGTTGAGTTATATTCATTATGTATCTCTTTGAATTATGTTATGGATGATGAAGACTATCGAGTAGCTCACCTACAAGATTTAGAGTTACTTGATGAGAAGCATATGGATTTAGTGAAATACCTTCAAGCATATTGAGATTGAATCCATGGACACTAAAATTGGTGTGTGAAACATAAAAAATTTAATCTTGGTGATCTTGTTCTTAAAGACAACCAAAAGAATACCATGGCTGAGAAGAATCATAAAGGCAAGTTTAGACCCAACTAGGTAGGTCCTTTCATCATTGTTATAGACTATGGCACATGGGCATATAGTCTCACCATACAATATGGGGATGAACTTGGTAAGCCTATGAACATTATACACCTCAAGTGGTACTACACTTGAATGACTTGGTGAATTTTCAATGAGGATCATTTCAAGTTGTACCATATTATCAACATTTCTTCTTTGTACTGTACCATTTTATCATTCTATCACCCTATCAATCTACCATATAATAACTTTACCTATCACTAATCTATTCTACCATTCTATTCTATTAGCCTAACATGTTTTGAGCCTACCTATCTAACTTGTTTGACCTTGGTTCATCCATTGGTTTCATCTTTTAACATGAAGAATCAGATCAATTTTAGTGATTATTTCAAGTATTCCAAATAGAGGTCATGTTTTAAAGAATTATGACAAATTTTTTTAGTTACATCCTTCATTTCTTGTTTCATTTTATACCTTGCCTTATTTATGTGAGCTTGATTATAATTTCCTTTAGTAAAATCAATGTTTCATTGGTCTTGCTACTAATTATAACTACCTATGGGCAAATTAGTACTATTGATATATGTCATTATTTACTAATTATAACTACCTATGGGAAAACTAAGAGAAATATTTGCTTATTATTCCTTGACATACTAACTCACCATTCCTATGTCGTATTGTGCCATTATGCCAACTATGACTATTTTATTTGAATTGACTGCTACACTAGTCAAATTCCTTCATTGTAAGGTGGAATTACTATGACTTGAGGCCATTTTGGGACTATGTGGGCCATGTTAAATAATTTTTGAGGTTAACTCAGTTCCCCTTTTCTTATGCTCTCACTATTTTATGAGCATCTATTTAAGTTATCCATGTTCTCACCATTTTGTGAGTCTGGACCATTTAGTATCTCACCATTCTCGATTGAGTTGAGAAACTCTAAAATTACGAAAACATTTGAAAATTTATTTAGAAAAAACAAAAACATTGACCACTTCTTTGCCATAAGGATTCTAGGAACCCTTACTAAGTCCTAAAAATCACTTGTCATTTAGTTTCCCCATCCTTTTTGGCCTTTTTATCCCATGCTCTTATCATTTTACAAGATCATTCCCCTATTCTTATACCACATCCATCATGTTTTCTTATCACCATTTTCTTTTATCCCATTTCTTAGGATAACTACATTCAACTTAAAGTTTTTGTTGGATATTATATTCATAGAAATATGTATTTAGCATCTACTTGCCTAGTTCATATGGAGACAACTTGGCCACCCCCTTCCTTCTCTTCTATTCCCCCATATTTGTTTGTTAAGTTGTTTCCTATTTTCTAGGGGAAATGTTTGTGGATTTATTTGTGTCATGTTGTTTGTGCAAATTTTTGAATCGCCATTGTTTATTTATTTATTTGTTTCCCTTTGTTTTATTTTGTTATGTTTGTTTGTTTCTTTGTGTAATTATTAATTTGATTTCAGTATTATTTCCTTGATTTAGTCTATGCGAATTTATTGGGTGATTCCTTGTGCATTATTCTTGAATCAATCCATATTCATATGTCAACATTTTCATCATGGTTTTTATCATTAGTGTAATTTTTTCCATTGAGTATTAGATCAGGGGTCAATCCTTATGCATATTTGGCCAAGAACTCATGGTGTTATATCATGATGCCTACCATCCCATGCTATAGTAAAAATTATCTTTAGGAAGTATACATGGAAAATTTAGTGATGATATCTCCTTAGAACCAGCTTCAACAATAATCCCAACCTAAGCCAAATCATATCTCAGATAGAGTAATTAAACAACATAAATTTCCTCATTACTAGTTCAAATGAGGATCTCCCTTATAGCAAGTTACCTAATTCATATTTATCCTCTATATTAATTTGACATCATCACATTTTTAATCATCATATTTAACAAATTGTTTTCTATCATTAGGGTCCAATGATTATAACTACCTTTGAGAAATTTATTTCACACCATCCCACTTGAATTTCTAGTGATTAGAGCCACCTTCAATCAAATCATTATGTTTCCACCAAATTGAGTGTTAATGACTAAAACCACCTTTGGGAAAATCATTCACTTTCTCCTACCTAACTAGGGCTTGTTTTCCATAATTAAGATACTGATGATTATAACCACCTAAGTGTAAATCATTGTATACCATCTTGCTTACATCTTTCATATCATATTTTCCATTATTGGGGTTTAATGTTTATAAGCACCTTTGGGAAAATCATTAAACACCATACCACTTGCATTCTCCATTATTCTTCTTAACTTTGGTTTAATCATTATGTTTTCATCTATTTGGTCCACTCGTTTCTTCATTTCAAGGGACCCTTTGTTGACCCTTCTGTCAAATTCTCCCTCAAGGGGGAATCCTATGTTTCATACATTGCCATTGAAGTCATAAGCACATAGAAACTTTTTATTCTTTGAGAACACATTACTATGCTTATATCTTACAATGCCTTCCCAAATAGGGGCAAACTATAAACAACTAAAACTAGACACTAATGGCTTGATCCCTGAATTTAGATAAATTATTACCAACATTTGCATATATAGCTGAAGAGTTTCTAAATGTCTCTAATTTCACTTAATAACATGAAATTTAGATTAAAAATCAGTTAAATATATAGAATGCACACATGAATTAAATAAAAACATGGAGATGTTAAATAAATTTAAAAATAATTAATCAAATGCAAAATCAAATAAAATTCCTAAATTGAGTCATCCATGAGAAATTAAATGAATTATCAAAAAGGAAATTCAAAAATCAAAGAATATCAAAGGAATTCATAATTACCTTTTATGAGTTATCAAAAATCCAAAATATCGCACCCATGCCTATTCCATGATAATCATGAAGTTTGGACACATTTTAACTATAATGAGGTTGATTAACTAAAAAAGGTAAGGTTTTAACCCATTCTAAGCCCCAACTACACCTTAACTAACCTTGGGTTGAGGTTAGTTTCTAAACCTATAAATACAAGCCTAGACCTCTTCATTTAAAGAGCTTCAGCATAGTGATGTTATAATACTAGATTTAGATCAAGTTTGCATGAAATTAGTGTTATAATGCCAAAATACCAAGCCAAGCCATTAAAGCTACATCAAGATACCATGATACAAAAAACCATGGTACCAAGGGGAGAAGGAACCACACAAATCCATTTTCCAAAGATCTCTTAAGCACAAGGCAAGCAAGCCAAATGATGAAATCTCTTGGAGCATTCAAGGAAGGTAAGAAAGGTATGTTTTCTTGAATTTTAGTTGTGATTTATCAATTGTTTTTCTTTACCATGATCCCCCCTTTGATCTAGGCAAGATAGTGTTATGCATGTTAGTGTGTTTTTTTTCATTTTGATTAAATTTCATTGTGAAGCTAACATATGATATAACCAATCTTATTGGATTCCTTAATCACAATTTCATCAGATGTCTTAAGAGACATATTGATAGATCCATCTACCATCAAGAACAATGTAAGGTTTGAACCTATTCTAAGCCCCAATTATACATTAAATGACCTTGGTTTGAGGTTATTTTCTAAGCCTATAAATACAATCCTAGACCTCTTCATTTAAAGATCTTGAGCATAGTGATGTTATAATGCTATATTTAGAGCAAGTTTGCATGATATTCATGTTGTAATGCCAAAATACCAAGCCACGCCATTGAAGCTACATCAAGCTAACATGATCCAAATAACCATGGTGACAATGGGAGAAGGAGCCACACAACTCCATTTTCCAAAGATATCTTGAGCACAAGAAAATCAAGCCAAATGAAGAAATCTATTAGAGTATTCAAGGAAGGTAAGAAACTTATGTTTTCTTATATTTTAGTTGTGTTTTGTCAATTATTTTTCTTCACCATACTCCCCCCTTTGATATAGGCAAGATAGTTTTATGCATGTTAATGTGTTTATTTTCAATTTGATTGAATTTTATTATGAATCTAACATATGATCTAACCACCCTTCTTAGATTCCTTGATCACAGTTTCATCAGATGTCTTAAGAGACATATTGACAGATCCATCTACCATCAACAAATCTAAAATACTAGACCCTAAGTCACACATACCTTAGTATTTGAGATGTTTTTGAGTAGGAATAAAGGTATCATAACTCCTTAAAAGGTAATTAAGAGGTATTCAAGTTATGGTGGTAGTCCTCAGGTAATAAATAAGCCTAAAATTGAATAAATAGACTCAGTATGGTGGTGTTCACTTGAACCAAGTAAATTTCTCAATCAAATTGTTAATTATACAAACTTGAAAACACTTTAACCTTAATCATCATTTCTAAAAAGATGAGAGAGACATGAAATTGGCCTAGGATGGTGTTAGAAAGCTCAAGGAATCATGATCAAGAGTGACACATGGCAAAACATAATCTTATAACTCATTTAATCCTAGAATGGCTAGTTAAACATAATGTTGATGAGTCATACTTGAAGGTGAAAGGTCATTCCATGCCACCCTTGATGAGGGAGAAGATCACATCAAGTTGACACATGTTGAATAAGTTCTTAAGACTTATCTTTAATAATTTTCTTGATTGTAACTTTTTTCTTAGGAGATGACACTTGTCATTCATATTCCTTTTCCTCTCTCTCTCTCTCTTTCTCTCTCTCTCTCTCTCTCTCTCTCTCTCTCTCTCTCTCTCTCTCTCTCTCTCATGCTCATTTTCTCCTATATATGCATCTTTAATGGCTTGTTATATATCACTTTGGATGAGTATGGTGAATCCCTACTCAATTAAACACTTTTACTATGAATTTTAATGTTGAATAAATATGATTCTTACCTTTTCAAATGTTTGTAACTAGTGTACTTATGTGATTGTTGATGAGTGATAGTATTAGTGATTTCACTCTCTCTTATGTTTCCTCTACTACCTGTTTGAAAATGGATTATATTATTTTGGTTTACATGGTGAGTTTTGATAGTTTTACATAGTTTAGAGTGTATTTAAATCATTATTGTATTCTTTAGGGCTCTTTCTTATCCCTCCTATTCAATACATTGTCTATGACCACCATATTAAAATATTCTTGCTTGAAGGTCCTTAATGAGTAGAGTGATCAGGTTCATGGCTAATTCATGTTATTAGTGCATGATATTCAAGTGGAGGGTGTTAATTTTATGCATCACCTCACTAGTATAGTTTCTTTTCCATACTCTTACCCTTTTCCATTTTAAGCAATAGGTCTAGTAGTAATTCAGGGTGATAGCATCAATTGATCTATCCCTATCTAGAGATTCACCTCACTAATTAGGCCACACACAACCTAGATGTGTCTCCACGCTATCACTTAAGTGAGGATGCATGAACAAACTCCTTAAGGGTGAAAATTTTGATGATAATAATTATGGGATGCCTAGTGGGGCAAGATGATTCATCTATTGAAGAGTGATTGGTGTGTTATTCAATACACCAAACTTTGGAGGCATGATCACAAACACCAATGGTGATTCTAAGTGTAATCAGCTAGTTTAGAAGCCTAGATATTCTTTCAATCAAGTAATATTTGTATTTTTTCTTTCTAATGAGGTTTTACTATTGAGTTTGGAGTATATTTTTATATTATTCATGTTTGTGAGCCATGCCAGGCTTATATTGAACCTTATTAGTAGAATATTAATCCTTAACAATAACCTAATGAATAATGTTAGTCTATGTTGATCCATACCAACCTTAAAATGACCCTAATTACCTTCCATATGACCCTAGCTATCAATATGATCAACCCTATTATCAATAATGTTATTCTTCCTCCTCTCCTCATTAAACTTACCAAACTTTTCATCCTTCATATCAAACCTTTCAAGATTTCCATAGGTAGGAGTTAAGGTATAAGGAGGAGTATATAGCTAGGCAAATTCAAGATAGGAAAGAGTAAGATTCCCAACTACATATAAACATGTTAAAGGATGAAATGGTAATGAGAAAGGTTGATGGAGATGTATAATTTGTCTTATTTATTCTTATCCATCTCATTCAAAAGCTAAGGGATTCATTAAAATTTTTAAGGAGTGAGCAGGTAGACTTTGAGAGGGGAAAAAACAATGTCCTAACTAATGAAAGGATATAAATAATATATTTGAATCAATGTATAGAATATAGACAAATTATATAGGAAGATAAAGAATTACAATCTCTTTAACCTCAATTACCCTCTAATACCAAGGCAGTCCTCTTATGTTCCTAGCTTGCTCCAACTTAAAATAATCCATCAAAAAAGGCTTGATTATATGAAAGCCTCACTCAATATTCCTAAAACTCAACCTGATGTCCCTCATCAACCTTTTCCTATGCATATCCAAAATATGAATTTTGATGAGTCTCCAATGTAGTTTGTAAGATTCTCAAATCCTTCATCCTTACCTCAAGTTACAACACACCATCAAGAGGAAGCTCCTAAGTCCAAGGTTACAAGTTGTAAGCATGTAGAAGATTCATGGGGGAATAAAGATGATCCATAACTAAATCAAGAAGCTGAGGCCAAAAAGTAAATTATGACTATTAAAACCTCACCCATCCCTCCTCAAGAACCTAAAACTTTCCCATCATGGAGGTCAATTCAAAAGAGATTTGAAATGAAAGAAGTCCTTATGGAGAAATTTTAATAAAAATCATATCAAAGTTTGAGATATTAGTTGGTGAATGGAGGGAGAATATGGATAATCTCATTGATCATGAAATCTCAAAATTTATTTATGAGGTTCAACAACCCATCATTAAGGAAGAACATGTTCTATCAGAGGATAATGAAGGAAAATTTTTATATGTAAGTGAGAAAAATGAAGGATATGAAGAAGAGTCTTAAATTTAACATAAGAAAGGACTCATCATTGGCACTCCCCTTGGTGAAGAAAATAACAAATCAAACTTTGTTAATTATTGACCAAATTTTGATCCCTAGTCAAAATGGGTCAACACCTCTAAGTTGAAACTTTTCATGAGATTATAAAAACTTGTATATGGTATTGTTATGGTATTAAAGGGTCCTAAATAGTATCCATATGTGCACTTTAATAATTATCTAGCCTTATCCCAAGTTTCACCTCATGTGTACTTATCTAGTCTTAGGGGTCATTTATGAGGTCTTGGTGTTTTCAAGTGTGTTCAAAATTTTGACCTAGTTTAGAGTCATTATACAAGTTTATTATTGTGTAGTAAATGTCATATTATCATTTGTTAACCTAATATCATTTATCATGTGCTAAAATATCATTTTGGTCACCTTTTCACCTATTTGGATGATTTTTACATACCATATTCAAAATCAAACATTTCAAGAAGGTTACTTAATTTACCTACTTAGGAATGGTTAGATACTAACAAACTTGTAGGTTTAATGCCTATACTAAGAAAACTACCTCTTTACAAACACTTTTGGGTACTTGTATGGCCTTGAAAGATATAATTATAGGTAAAAATTATTTTAGAGTGTCCCTTGGGATTCCTTAGATAAATTTTATTATTTTTATCATTTTTTAGGTCATACAATTACTTCATACACTCTCTCCTCCATCACTACCTTCACAAGCTCAGAAAGGTAAAATTTAAGTGGATGGTATGTCTAGGAGAGGGAGAGAGAAATATTTGGGATATTAAATTTTGTAAATTTTTAGGGGTCCAAATAATCTTTAAATTAGTGTAGCTTTTTTATATATTAATGGCCCCTCCTTTATGATCAATCGCTAAGAGTGATAGCAAGTCATTATGCCTTGTCCATCCAAGTAGGGTCTAATTTTGCTCTTGTTTCTCCACTTCAAAATTTGATGGAGAATAATGGTTTTGAATGATTTTTTTATAGGTAAAATATATCTTTTAAAGGGTAGTTTCATCATCCAATTCAAATCCATGAAGTGTATTCAATAAGAGGAAAGATGCCTTAAGTGTGTGGGCATACCATCCTATTACAAGCCTATTTTGGTTTGTCTTAGATGTTTATCACTTTTATAGGTTTAGAATAATCCATATATAATATAAAAACTAATCACTCTCCCATAATTCATTTTTTATCTCTTGATAAGTATATCTTTGTAAACAACCTATTAAAAGTCATCATGTCTTTCTCTTTGGAAGCATGGTTTGTGCATAAATGGTCTTTTACAAGTTTAAACATCAATGTTTACCTTAATTATCAACTAGATACTAATTCATAATGATATAATAATATTATTATGGTCATAATTTCAAATTTTTGAGAGATTAGGTCAAAATTTACTCTTGAACAATGTTAAAGTGTGTTTTGGCCATGCATAGGTCTACAGACCTAAAGGTGGACATCCATGGGACCTAAGTTCTATGAAAAGTGTGTTTAAGAAGTGGATAAATTTAATAAACAATCATAAATAACCATGTGACCCAATATATACACCATGCTATCATAAATAAGATGAACCTTCTACTAGAATTTCACTGTCAACACACAGACCTTGCACATAAGCTGACTAGGTATACAATTTGTACATATGAATAGATAAGTGGAAGTGGTATAATATTTGGTCAAAAAAATAAACTTATTGATACATTATCATGATAATTTAATTTATTTTATCACAATATATAATAAAAAAACTCAAATTTATGTCTTAGCAAGTCTAAAAAAATAAGAATAGAGACTTACAGGTGACAAACCTATAGGTTCTCTTTTGGACTAAAAGCCAATTGTCCTCCAAAGGATAAAAAGGTAAAAGTAGGAATAATAATTAAGTGAATATTAAGAAATATTAACATACTAATTAATACATATTTATTATTTGATATCCATAAGGGTTTGAAGTAATAGGGGGTCAAAACATTTAAAAGGTATGCATGCCTAGTACCCCTACATAGGTCTAAGTACAAGGATGAGATAAAGGTTATAGAAAAATAATTAAGAAAGAAAATGAAAATTTTAGTGAGAGGGAATGTCATTGAAATTTAAAAACTTTCATAATTCCATGACAAAGTGGAGAGACTACATTCAAGGCCTCATGCTCAAACCCTTCTCCTAATGGATACTTACAGCCACCTGAAACTTGGAAGTCTAGAATAAGTATATGCTTGGAGAGATAAAAATTTTATACAATTTAAAATGGTAATTGAACTATAAATAGGGTTATTTTTATGTATAATTTATTTAAACAAGTTTATATACTCCTAAGACACAATCAAAACCTCAATAATTGAAACCTATAGTTAGAAAAGATCCACAAACATGTGCATGTTAATTGCAAAGGAAGTAATGAGACTTGGGATTAAGTGAATGAACCAAGTAACATGAATTAATTAATGATAATTAGTATTATATAGAGCATAAAAACTTATTTTGATGTTTTATTATTATTAATCTTTTTGAGGACCTATAGGCAGAATGGTCTAAGTGACTTAAAGCTTATGTGCATAGCTAGTTTAGTAATAAATACTATTTGTTATAGACAATGTGGTCTAAGAATGGTAGTTCAAAGGCATGTATAATGAGTTAATCACTAATGTATCATATAAATCACTTTAAAACTACCTTGGTTATTTAGGATCAAAGAAGGAGAGCTTAGTTGTGGAGTTGGAGAGACCTATAGGTCTACTGAGTAATATAGGCTAGTTCTAAGCCTAAAGAGGAGGCAAGATCCATAGAAAAGACAATTGGAATATAGATTGGGTGAGAAAATAAGTTATAAATTAATTAAGGGTATAATTTACCTAAAATAAGGTTAAATATAGTTGATTATCTACAATATCTCTAAACCTTACCATACCGTCAAATGGATACACATGCCTACTAGGTTCACGAGAAGCTTTACTTGTCTAGAGAGAGGTAAGGGTATGTGTGGGGTCTAAAAAGAGGGTATAAGAATTTGGAATTGTTTCATATTTATTATATAGTTACAATAATCCCTTATACCCAACAATAAGGATAGAAAGAAGGATAAGCTTTGTTTAGGCCTAACAAGCCTAATACCATACACAGTCCACAAAGTGTAGTCATGAACAAAGTGGATTTTTGAGGGAAAGGAGATGGTTTGGAGGTTTTTCTTAAGTTTATAAACATATTTAATACCTCCAATAACCATCCAAAGGTATACAAAAGAAATAAAAGTGCCAATTTTGACCTTAAGACCTCTTTGATCTACCTTCTTGTATGACTGTCATCTAAAAGGTAGGTTTCTCTTACTGCTTGTAACCTTAACATAATACATGGAGATATTTGTTATAAATGATTGTATATAGGTATTTATATCTCATTATTCTAGTTTCATTTGATTGATTAGACCCATTAAATACATGAGTAAAGGATAAGAACTCAAACCCCTCTCCCATGGCTTGCAAACAACTCGAAAGACATCATCTTTCACTAATAACTTTCACGAGGTTTTGAATGAAACTATTTCTATGCTAGATTTTGCTTTTTACATTAAAGAAAGGAAAGATGAGAAACTAAGAAGAATGAACGAGGGTTTGTACATACCCGGATTGTGGACTTGCGCACTAGATTCAGATGATAGCAGGAACTCCTCTTTGGTTGTGGAGGATGACACCTGAAAGAAAAAGAGACTAAAACATGAAAAACGTTAGATGAGGAGATGGTGGGCTGCCAAGCAAAAGCTTGATCCTAGAAGTACAAAGACTTCCTTGAGGGATGTCAACCCACTGACTAAAAATAGAATATTTGATAGGAACAGAAATAATGAAAGACAAAATGAAAGAAATAAAAGACAAAAAGCAAAATGCATACCTAATATGCAGCAAACTACTTTGCACAGTCGACAGCGTCGGTCTCTATGTTGGTGTCAGTCAAGGAAGATCACCAACATCAGTTAAGATGCCGACGTCGGTAGGGGTAATGACTGGCGTCAGTTAGGGCAGTAGTTCTTAGATGGGGTCTGGTCGGGTCTAGATAGGGTTTAAAACTGCAGAATGGTCTGAAGTTTCGTCTGAGGGTTAGGGAGCCTATTTGGGAGTCAAAGGGATTTTTTTGGGGTCTATGCATGGATCTGGGTAGAGTTATAGACTATATATTCTAGAAAGGGTGGATAGAGGTGATACGGGAGGAATTCAAGTCGGGTCTGTGGTCTGAATCTAAATCTAGGTGGTGATATCAATTAAAAACAATAGCCAAAAAATAAAATAAAAGTATAGAACAAATGCTTACCTATTACCTACTGAAGATCGAGTAGGAGACATGATTGCTATTGTCGGTGTGTTCTAGAAGTTTGATGTAGTAGACCTCCAGTGGGATGACTAAAGCAGAATACCTGTACCTGAGAGAGAGTGAGAGAGATTTTGTTGCAGATTGATTGAATGAAAAGTTGGCTGATTCCCTCAAAGGTCCAATGAAAGAATGTTTTGAAAGAAGGTCCGATAACTGATCGAGAAACTGATTGAGAATTGAATAATGAATAATAGATAATGGATAATGGATAACAGATCCTGTGTTTGGGTTGAGAACACAGTGTTAAGGATAACTGATGCCAGTAAAACCACCGACGTCAGTCGAGTAGTGACTGACATCGGTGACATCGGCTGAGTAGTGATCGATGCCAGTGACATCAGCCGGGTAGTGACTGATGCCAGTACATGTAGAATGGGGATAGAGGCTAATTTTAGCCTTCTACTCATTCTTACATGTTGTTAGGGTCAAGGCTCATGGGAAAATGGTCGAGAGGGGCTAAATAGGCATGGGAGAATAAAATGGGGGTCATAAATGGGTCATAGGGTAATGGCAAGGAGAGAGAAGGGGAGGACGACCAAGGGTTAGACATGATTTTGGTGTTTACATTTGCCCCTTTTTGTCTTGTTGGTTATTCTAGATGAACTACAAGACAAAAATAGGAGTTGGTTGCCCCAGGTGTGGGATAAGGTTGATTTTGTCCTATTGGTTATTCGAATGAACTGCAAGACAAAAATAGGAGGTTGATTGCACCGGATGAGATGAGGTATTCCCCCTCAAAGTAGGATTTGAGGGAAGGGAACTGGAAATCGAGTGTTGATTTGACAAAGAGTGGATGAAAAAAAATGGTGAGGGTGAATGCTGCAATAGTTGTAATTACGTGCATACCACTTCACAAGATGGTCAAGTCAAATTGTTGTAGGTCGAGGGTTGAGGAGTGCCAAAATTGAAGTAACTAGGCCCCAACATGTGGTCATAGCTGATTGAGTTATTCAATCGAAGCTATAGCTCCAATGGGTCATCGTGTTCTAGGTATCCTAGGCTCAGGAAGTGCTCCTGAAAACATGAAAAAGTCACAAGTAGTAGGGATCAACCGGCTTGCAATCCTATACTTGTGAGGGTCAAAAATATGGGCTGTGCACAATTTTGCTAACCATACATGGGTAGAATACCTGTAAAAACAACCAAGGCAAAGTCATCTTGGAAGTGGTCAAGGTCGGAGGAGATAGGCATGATCTCCAAAGTGGTTGGTCGAGATGGGGCTGAGATAAATAACTGGTCAAATAGATTGGCGGATGAAAGAATGTGGCTGAGCTAACCTCAGAACACTGAGTCCTACCTACATAGCCCCTATTGTAAGGCCTCAAGCCAATGTAGTTCTCCCTAAAAGGGAGGAAGGGTCAAAGGTAATGGATTGGTCTTGGTCGAGGGCAAGTCATGGTCAAAAGGAAGAAAGAAGGTTTGTCCATCAGAGAGATGAACAAATGAGGGTGGTCAAGATAACCCCAGAAGATGTCATGTCATTTGAGTGCTGCCTACATAGCCCACATTAGAAGGGACCTCAGACAAATGTAGTTCAGAGTAAGAGACAAAATGGTCGATGATGGGTGTGGTCATGTGTCGAAATGATGAAGAGAAAGAAGAGGTTACAGCCATTTCCATATTGTGTGATGGTGTATTCTATAACATTGGTCGAGGGGTCTTTCATCCCTAGAAATTTTCCATAGGCATGATGGATGTATGCTAAAAATGAATTGGGTCCATTTATGCTTCAGCAAGTATTGGTTTATGCTTATCATAAATTGAGGCTAGTCGATAGTTTCCATGTGTATTAGTGTCCATAGAAACTATGTGAAATGGACTATGATGATGTTGGTGGTCTAAAAATGTTGAGGTTAGTTTGGTTTGAGAAAATAGTTTGGTTGAATGTGACCAAAGTGCAAAAGAAGTGAAAGGCACATTCACCCGTTCATTGACAAGGACCAGAAGGACAACATAGATAGGGGTTATTAGAACCAAGAGCCCCATTCATGCATGACATCATTGACCATAGGTTGTGTTAGAGAGGTAATCAAATCACTTTGACATTAAAGTGAGCTTGAAGTCCCTTGAGCATGTGATAGGAGGAGGATAGGGTAACCCGTTTTAGAGCAGAGATAACTTTGCCCCTTTTATAGGAGACCCTGAGACAACTACAAGCCAAGTCCATGGGTTTTTTTTATTTTTTATTTATTTTTTTTGTGTAGAATGATCAATGTAGAAAGTCCACATAGAGATGTCATTTGCTTGGTGGTTATTTGTGAAGCTGATCGATGCGGGAAGATTCTAAAAAAAGGTGTTGTGTGTAGCAAGATTTAGTCATAGCCATCCTTCGAGGGAGTGGTCTATATTTTTGCTTTATATATAAGGGCTTTGAATAGCTGTCCTTCGAGGGAGTAGTCTATTAGCTACAAAAATGATAGTACAACTGTCCTTTGAGGGAGCAGTCTACTTTTTGAGTTGAGTTGGTGACCTTGGATATTTTGACATCTTGATTTGTTTTGATAGAAATGTGAGTCATGGACAAGACTATAGAAGGTCAAGGGCTCCCTTTTATTAGGATAAAGCATCCATACTATATAAAAGGGTTATATAGGATTTGTTAAGGGGAGTAGGATTTAAAGGAATGAGGACTAAGAGGATGGGGATTGCTCAAGGGACAAGCTCAAGGTAAATGTCAAGTGGATGAGTACTCAACTAATAGTAGAATGGTCATAGATGCAACGCATTAAGAGGCTCAGGTGCTGGCTGTCCGTCGAGAGAAGATAAACAATACGTCCTTGATCCATACTTGTGTGTGATGATGAAAGGTCTAAGCCAATTAGGGGCAAACTTGCCTCGTTTACTTCACTCCATATTGGTCACGTGCTGATTCTCTTTGAGGATGAGATCTCCGATGTTGAAATCTCGTTCTCGTAGATTTTTGTCATAGGCTTGCTTGATGTGATGTTGATAGACATGGAGATGGTTGAGGGCAAAAAGATGACACTCGTCAAGTAACTCAAGTTGAGCTAAGCGATCTTGACAAAATTCATCGTTAGAGAGAATGTCATGCAAAGAGATGTAGAGAGATGGGATCTGTACTTTGAGAGGTATGACAGCCTCTATTCTGTACACTAGAGAGAAAGGGGTAGCACCTGTGGTGGTTCAAATGCTAGTGTGGTAAGCCCACAAAGTGAAGGGAATGTGAATATGCCAATCCCATCTAGTGTCATTGACCACCTTCATGAGAATTTTAGTCTAGATTTTGTTGGAAGCCTCAGCCTGCCCATTTGCTTGTGGGTAGTAAGGTGAAGAGAAACTGAGTTTGATGCCAAATGAGTCACAAAGTTTTTGGACAGTCTTGTTTTTGAAGGACTTGCCATTGTCTGTGATGATTTTGTAAGGGACACCGAAATGATAGATGATGTGGGTGTTGATGAAGTCGACAATCTTGTCAGCTTTTGTGGAGACGAGAGGAATGGCTTCCACCCACTTGGTGAAATACTTAGTGGTGGTGATGATGGATTAATGACAAAGAGACGAATGAGGGTTAATCTCACTGATGAGATCTAAGCCCCACTGAGAAAAAGGCCAAAATTCTTGAGTGACTTGTAAGGCGTGACTAGGAAGATGAAGCAAGTTAGAGTGTTGCTAACACTTGATGCAACACTGAACATAGTCGCTACAGTCTTGATGAAGGGTGGGCCAATAATAGCCCAGATGAAGGATGTGCTTGGCAACTAAGTTCCCACTGAAGTGTCTACCACCAATTCCATCATGGACTTGTTTAATGGCATAAAAGACTTCAGTGGAGGTTAGACAGTGAAGAAGGAGGCCGTCAAAGCCTCGCTTATAGAAAAGACCCCCTAGCAAGGTATAGCAAGTTGTGCATTTGATGAAAGCCCACCATGCATTGCTAGAGAGATCAGGAGGGATGATAGAATGAGATAAGTAGTCTACAAGTTGTTTATACCAAACATCCCATGGGTTAGAGTCTATGGTGTTGACATTGTTAGAAGAAAGGTATGAAGGCAATGGTAGATGATGCACCATGATGAAAATTCTAGATGATGATGATGAAGATGAAATATGTGAGGTGAGAGAAGCCATGGTGTCAGCAAACTTATTCATAGATCGAGGAATAGTCTGTAAGAGGTAATGGTCGAAAGAGGCTAGAAGAATGACAGCACGATTTTTGTACCTTTGCAAAATTTCATTTTTACAGAGGTATGAATCATTAACCTGATTGATGACAAGCTGTGAGTCACTGAAGATGTTGATGGACTTGATGCTAAGAGAGAGGGTGGTCTGAAGTCCCAAAATTAAGGCCTCTTATTCAGCCATATTATTGGTATAATTAAAGTTGAGCTTGAAAGACAGAGGCATGGGCTCACCTTCGAGTGGGATGAGAATAACTCCCGCACCCCCACCAAGTTGACATTTGGAGCCATCAAAGAACATGGTCATTTGGTAGACAGTGTCATCGGTGGAAAGCGCAGTGATAGACTCATCAGGGAACTCACACTGTGAAGGTTGATTGTTGGGAAGAGGGGCATCTGCCAGTTGGTCAGTGATAGTTTGCCCCTTGATGGATTTATATTGCATGAACTCGAGGTTGAACTCAGCAAGCAACATGAGCCACTGATCCATACATTGATGTTGATATGGCTTGGAGTGCATAAACTTAAGAGGGTCAGTGTGAGTGATGACAAAGGTTTTGTGATTGAGAAGATAGTGGCAGAACTTGGTAGTGGCAAAGACTAATGCCAAATAGAGTTTCTCAGTATGAGTATACCGAGTTTCATAGTCGACCAGTGTTCAACTGATATAGTAGACCGCTTATTCACGGTGATGCTCATCTCGGTGCGTGATCATGGCACCTAATGAATGGTTGGTGACAGAGATGTAAAGGTAGAAGGATTGGTCATCTTTAGGTGGAATGAGGATTGGTGGAGAGACCAAATAGCATTTAAGGGCTTCAAAAGCCTCTTGACAGTCCTTATCCCATTTAAAGGAGACATCCTTTTTAAGGAGATGATGAAAAGGTTGGCAGCGGTCAGAAAGCTGTGAGATGAAATGATGAATGGACTGGAGCTTCCCTTATAGACTGTGAAGCTGCTTGAGATTGGTCAGAAGTGGCATCTCGAGGATAGCGTGGATCTTGGTGGGATCTATCTTGATGCCATAGAAAGAAATGATAAAGCCTAAGAGCTTGCTGGAGAGGACCCCAAAGACACATTTCTTGGGGTTAAGGTGGACATTGTATTGAAGAAGGTGAGAGAAGATGATTTTGAGAATGGTCAAATCATCACAGCGAAGCTTGGACTTGCCGAGTAGGTCATCCACATAGTCCTCCATGATTTTGTGGAGGAGATCATGGAAAATGTAAGTCATGGCATGCTGATATGTTGCACCTACATTCTTTAAGCTGAAAGGCATGACCCGATAGCAGAAATTCCCCCATGGGGAGATAAAGGTAGTCTTGTGCTGATCTTCTAGTGTAATTAGGATCTGATTGTATCCTAAAAACCCATCCATGAGAGATAGCATCTCATGGTTGGCCGTAAGATCAACAAGCTGGTCAATGTTGGGAAGAGGAAAGCCATCTTTGGGACAGGCTAGGTTAAGGTCATGATAGTCTGTGCAGATCCGGATCCCCCCAGTCACTTTGGTGACAGGGACGATGTTAGAGACCCACTACGGGTAATCGATGGGCTAGATGAAAGAGACAGAAAGGAGGCATTGAAGCTCCTCTTTGACAAGGAGTGCCACATGAGGATGCATCTTTTGAAGCTTTTGCTTGATAGGCTTAGCCTTTAGTTTGGTGATGATGTTATGGGTAGCAATGGTGGGGTCGATGCCAGGCATGTCACTGTAGGTCCAGGCAAAGTCCTTGCTATGGTCTGAGAGGAACTGGGTGTAGTCTAGCTACTCCTAATCGTCTAGAGATTGGCCAATATTTAAGACATGAGGAACATCGAAAGAAGGGAGGTTGATGTCAATGGTTGATTCATTTAACATAACCTGGGTCTCAGAAGGGAGAGAGCATTGGATGAAAGATTCATCGGCGCCCATGTAAGAAAGAATGGCATCATTTTCAATGTAGTGGACAGTGTGAATGGTCACCGACTCATCTTTTATCATGTTGGGATAAATGAGAGGGAGAGACCTGGACACCCCGTTTAGCTAATAGGTTAGGGGTTCTAAGCAGATGGTGTTTATGCAAAAAAAAAACTATGAAGGATGGAAACTATCGACTCCGTAGGTGAAGACGGAAGAATGGGTGAGCTATGAAGAGATTGATCAATGGTGGGTTTGAGGCAAAGGTCTACAGGGGCCTGAGTGGGGTTGTGGTATCCCAAGCCATACCATTTCTTTGCATCATCATTGTTGAGTGGTTTGATGGGCTGATGGGAGCCTTGCTCATAGCGTCTGAAGCCAAAACCCTTCCATGCACACCTATAAAGGTAGGTGTGTGCAAAGGTAGGGTTGCCAAGAAATGAGAAGTCTGATGTGAATGGTTGTGGTGAAAAGAGAGGATTGCCATCAGTAGGAGCTTGATTGAGCCCCCCATAGACAAGATTGGTTTGGAGGTGAGGAGGACCATAAGGCACGACCATCCCGATCCAGTGATCATAACTGGGGCTATGGTGAAGGCATCCATACTCTTGCGGAGTTTGGAACATGTTTAAGGCTAGCAAGCGATATTCCCCAAGTGAAAGTCGTTGGAAGATTTCTTCTATGGGGTCTTTTATTACTGCTTGAAGAGGAGGGGTGAGGTCAACCGTTGGTTGTGAACTGGTTGAAGCTTTCACGGATGGAGGCGGAGTTGAGGTTGATGGCTTGATAGGAATGAGGATGTCATTTGGCCGATAAGTTGTGTTACAAGTTTTGAAAGGTGATGGGTCAGTGGGAATAGTGTGGACTTGCCCATTGTGCTCAAATTTCACACAACGGTGCAGGGTAGAGGGAACACAAGCCATGGCACGGATCTAGGGTTGGCCTAGCAAGATGTTATATTAAAACTCTCCTTCGTTGATATAAAAGAGCTCTGAGATTATGTGTGGACCAACATGAATGTGAAGGATGACTGTGCCAATGGTTTTGGCAGTGGTGTCATTGAAGGATCGCAAGATTGCATCAGTTGTGGATATGCAATTCTTGGGGAGGGCTAATTGATCAAAGGCATGGGTGGAGGTATTATTGATGCTAGCACCTCTATCAATCATAATGTGCTTAATACATGTTTGATCAACATAGGTAGTGATGAAGAGGGTGATGTCCTGATCTTCCGTGTTAGATGTAGGAATCTCAGAATCATTGAAAGTGATGGAGGCGATAGGGGATAAAGAGTGGACAAGGGCAACGAGTGGTTGGGGGTCCTTGGGTTGGACTTCCACTGCCTGTAGGGCTCTGATGAGGGCTTGACAATGCTAGGGTGAGGTTTGAATAAGGTCATAAAGGGACATCTTCACGGGTGTCTGGTGAAGCTATTTTATCATGGAGTCATGAATTGCCCTTGAAGAGGAAGAAGAATAGGGTTGAAGCGCACCTAGGATAAAAACCTTAGGCTTGGGTGGTTGAGGTGGTTGGACAAAAGGATAGGTCCAAGGAATGGTGACTTTTTCTTTTGCCTTGTCCTTTTGTGACCTAGTGGTTATGTGAATGACATTGATTTCAAAGATAGGGGGTGAAGGAGATGAAGGGATCATGGCCTGCTGATGAGATGTTGATGTGGTTGAAGAGGTTGGAAGAATGTGGGAAAGTGTCGGGGGTCAGTTGATGGTGTCCTCAAGAAGAAGAATGTCCTTCTCCATGTAGTGGTGAATGATAGCCTTGAGGGCACAGCAAGTCTTGATATCATGTCTTGGCAAACGATGATATAGGCAAATCTTCATATCATCAAATCAGGAGGGCTTAGACTTGAGAGGTTGGAAGGGCTTGATGGGTGGAAGGGTTATGCTGGAAGTTTGCAAAAGTTGGTGCAATATCAAAGAGTATGAGCCCACCAAAGGGTCCATGCTCATTGATGTATGCAATGCTAGTGACTTTTGCTTGGGCGGTGTTTGAGGAGACTTCCATACCACCTTCTGGGTTGATGGTGTGGTGACAGATGAAGATGACACCTTCTTCATGAGAGGTGCCAAAATTTTTGGAGAGGATAGGCTGGTGGTAGGCAAAGGAAGCAGAGGAGGAAACTGGTTTTGATTAGAGGTTGGAATGGGGAGGATTTTGATCAAGGTCAAAGGATGAGGGCCCAAAATAGAGGGCAATAGTGATGGGGGAGGAGGAGTTCGCCTCTGTGGTTTGGCAGTCTTCTTGGATTTGATTTGAAGACTACTATTGGTCGAGGTCTGGTCTAAGTCCACCTTCACTTGTAGATGAGTGAGGTTGGAGATAGGGCAAATGCTGAGTGACTTAATTGGTTTAGATGGGGTAGATGAGGGTTTCGGTCCTGATGTGGTTGGTTGAGGTGTAGACGGTCTAGAAGTGGAAGTCTGGTTTTTGTTGAGAGTCTTGGGAGATTCTGCCATGGGAGGATTAGCAGCATGAAATGAGAGGGCATGGGCATGTTGAAGAGCTATGAGACGCTCCCATAATACCTGATGCTCCACTTTCCTTGAAGGGAGAATTTTGAGTTTCTCCACTAATTGAGAAAATGGCTGAGAAGATGTTGGATGAGGCTTGGGTCCTTGAGAGGATGTTGGTTGTGGGGTTGAAGATGAGACTAGTGTAGTGGTCTTAGACCCAAGGCATGATGAAGTCATGACAGGTTCATCTTTGGTTGGAGACAGAGGAGAGACAGGTTCTTCCCTGGGTGGAGAAGAAACTAGAGAATGAGGCTCCTCAAGAGGGTAAAGGGTAAGAATGATTGTGCCCTCCACTTGCGGTTGAGGAGTAGGAAGGGTTGGGTCCTCCATAGGTAGAAAGAAGGAGGATGGTGAGACCGGTGGTGCTGGTATGGTTGAGGCATCCTCCAATATAAGATAAGTTGATGGAGAACTAATCAGAGAGGGAGGTTCATCCACATGCGATGGACTGAGGGGTAGACTAACTTCTTCAGTTTGTGAAAGAGTTTAGTCGGGGATGAAGGGCGAGACCATATCGACTGTCCATACATTATGTTCGTGAATGTTGTCAATCATGGTCTGGACATTGTTTTGGGTTAGAGGATGATTGGGGAATGGTTATTTGAAGATGTCAATGCCCTGATTGGATGGCACATTGGGATTATCGAGGACAAGGTCACCCTTTTCCAGCATGTCTTAGATGATGTTTATAATGGTCTTATAGTTGCCCGTGTCATGGCCTTTAACACAGTGGTAGTTACAGAAGTCATTTTCCCTATACCACGTAGGGATGGCACGTGAGGGATCAAATTGTGGAGATGGTTGGATTTGGAGGAGATTGAGAACCCCCTATTTGACAAGTTTTTCTAGAATAGATGTGTATTATTCTCTGAGTGGAGTATACTGTCATTGTACGTATCTTTGCTAGAATTGGTGGGTGATGCTTTGGGATGTGGATGGCTCAGGATGGTTGGTTGAAGGTGAAGAGGATGAAGGTCTAACGACCATAGCATTTTCTAAAGCTTTAGACCTAAGGTTAGATGAAGAAGGCTTAGAAGAAGAAGAGTCATTGGTCTTAGAGTTGGGATTCTTGCTCTGTAACTTGACTTTATTGTCCTTGACGGCACGTAATTCAAGTTTGCAGGCCATCATGAAGGCTTCGTCAATGGTGCGAAAGGTCTGAACATGTAAGGTAGAGGAAATATGCTTAGCGCAGGCTTGGGAGAAAAGTTTAATAAGTTCAAGTTGGGGTAAGGAAAATGAGAGTTGATTGATAAGGCTTCTCCAATGAGTAATGAAATCAGCTATGGATTCATCCTCAAACTGCTAGATAAAATAGAGGTCTGTGATCGAGACCTTCTTAGTGATGTTGATAGAGAAGTGATCAAGGAAGAGTTGGGCCAGCTGGGTGAACGTGAAGAGGGAATGGCTGGCAAGAGAGCTGTACCAGTCAAGCATAGCACCAGAGAGAGACATAAGAAATGTGCGTAAAAGCAATGCATCATCATGGGCAATAAGGTAATAGGCATGTCTGAATGCCTGTAAGTGCTATTGTGGGTCTTCCTTGCTTTGAAAATGAGAAAATTTAGGAAGCTCCCATTGACTAGGGTATGGCCTGATCAGGATGGAAGGATGGATGGGTTCATTGCAAATTTGCTCGTATGAGAGGGCATTGCGTGAACCAAAAATAGAGGTCTTGAGACTGGACATTTTGTCCATCAGCATTTTGATGATGTCTACTGATGGATTGGTAGGTGGAGTGCCCCCTAGATTATAAGGTGCTTGGAAGGTATTGAGAGGGGTGTATGACGTGGTTGGTTATGCTTGTGTAGATGCAACATATGGGTAGCTAGTTATTAGGGCAAAAGTTGAAGCCAAGGGCACTTGTGTTATGGGGTTGGTAGGCACAAGTTGGATAGGGGCCGTCAAAGATGGTTGAGGAGTGGCCACACTTGTTGAAGGGTAGATAGTTACTCTTGTGTTGATAGGTGCAAGAGTAGGGGGGATAGAGACCACTAGGTTTTAGAAAGGTGTAGGATTTGGTTGAGTAGTTTGAGGTTGAGGGGCTACCGAAACCCCCATGGAGGTAGGTCTAGAAGGAGAGGCTAAATTTTGAAGGTAGGACACGGTCAGTTATTAGTCGAGGTATTGGCTTGATTGTCTATAGGTTAAATTGTAGATGTTGTTGATGTGATCATTGTCTCGACTAAGGAAGTCGACATCCCATAGATTGGGTTGCCTAAGGAGTCTCGTGTTCGGCTTTGCATGAGATAATGTTGAAGGGCTCTACCATTGAGGTCTAAGAATCTTTTGAAATCTTGGTCCCCTTCAGGGACAATGGGAGACTAGGTTGGGGTTGATCGAGTAGGAGTTCTTTCAGTCTCCGAGTGGAACTCCATTATAGGACTAGTTATGGATGGGAAAGATGGAAGTGGTTGATGCCTCGCATGGTCGACAAGAGCCTTGGTTTGACTGTGAGTCAGAACCATTCAAGGCAAGAAAGAATGCCCTCACAAGCTCAAACAAGTAGATAAGAATAGAAAAGATGAAGAACACAAGCAGACCCTAAACATTAAATCCCTAGGAATAAATTATTAGGATCTTGGTGGCTTATGCCTTAGAATGTGTGAGGAAGATTGGATTTTGAAATGGGTCCTAAAAGAAGTAGTCTAGAGCTGGTTTCAGGTTTGTTTAGGTGCTCAAAAATTTGGGTTAGGTTTCGTACTTGGCCAGGTGCTAAGGAGCAAGCTCCCCTCACTTCATGAGTCCAGTGATAAGCTAGGCCCACTTAGCCAAAATATACTTTTCCTAGAGATTATCCTCTACCAGAGAACAGAGTGGGCTTTCCCCTTGGTTATGAAATCCAAGTAGGATCACCGGGATGGGTAAGGTATCCGATGGGGGATGAAATTCCGGTCGGGCCTTATCTCAGGTGAGTTTTGATGTTTGATTTGTGCAAGTGGTTCAGTTGTGTAACATAAAGTGGACTACGATTAATTTCATATGCAATTATTAATTACTAGGTGTGGACTAAGAAATGCAAACAAGAAGAAATGATATGCAATGTGTTTTAAGCCCAAGTCAAAATGTGAGTTCGAATGAAAACAAGTTGAGAAAGGGTTGAAGAATATGACTTTTGACTAGTTTGAAATGCAAGAAAAGAAAGAAAGGTTCTTTTTAATCCCACTTATGATGTCATTTAGAAGAGAAGAAAGAGGTGAAAAGGGAGAAACCTAATGCACCTATTTGAATAGAAAGAAAAGAACCCAAGGAAGACCCTAAGGTCCCATCGGGCGTGCTAGAATGTTTCTATGCTAGATTTCACTTTTTACATTCAAGAAAGGAAAGATGAGAAACTAAGAAGAATGGATGAGGGTTTGTACGTAACTGAATTGTGGACTTCTGCACCAGATTCATATGATAGTAGGAACTCCTCTTTGGTTGTGGAGGATGGCACCTAAAATAAAAAGAGACTAAAACACAAAAAATGTTAGATGAGGAGATGGTGGGCTGCCAACCAGAAGCTTGATCCCGGAGGTACGAAGACTTCCTTGAGGGATGTCAACCCATTGACTAAAAATTAAATATTTGATAGGAACAGAAATAATGAAAGATAGAATGAAAGAAATAAAAGACAAAAAGCAAAATGTGTTCCTGATATGCAGCAAACTGCTTTGCACAGTCGCCAACATCAGTCTCTGGGCTAGTGTTGGTCAAGGAAGATCACCGACATCGGTTAAGATGTCGATGTCGGTAGGGGTAATGACCAGCCTCGGTCAGGGCAGTAGTTCTTAGATGGGTTCTGGTCAGGTCTGGATAGGGTTCAAGACTGTAGAATGGTCTAAAGTTTCATCTGAGGGTTAGGGAGCCTGTTTGGGAGTCAGAGAGATTGTTTGGGGGTCTGTGCAGGGATCTGGGTAGAGTTACAGACTATATATTCTAGAAAGGGTGGATAGAGGTGATACGAGAGGAAGTCAAGTTGGGTCTGTGGTCTGAATCTAAATCTGGATGGTGATATCAATTAAAAATAATAGCTAGAAAACAAAAAAAAAGCATAGAACAAATGCTTACCTGTTACCTGCTGAAGATAGAGTAGGAGACATGATTACTGTTGTCGATGTGTTGTAGAAGTTTGATGTGGTAGACCTCTAGTAGGATGACTAAATCAGAATACCTGTACCTAAGAGAGAGTGAGAGAGATTTTGTTGCAGATTGATTGAATGAAAAGTTGGCTGATTCCCTCGAAGGTCCAATGAAAGAATGTTTTGAAAGAAGGTCCGATAACCGATCGAGAAACTGATTGAGAACTGAATAATGAATAATGGATAATGGATCTTGCGTTTGGGTTGAGAATGCAGTGTTAAGGATAATCGATGCCAGTAGAACCGCTGACATCGATCGAGTAGTGATCGACGTCGACGATGTCGACCGAGTAGTGACCGACACCGGCAATGTTGGTCAGGTAGTGATCGACGCTGGCAGATGCAGAAGGAGGATAGAGGCTAATTTTAGCCTTTTGCTCATTCTTACATGCTGTTAGGGTCAAGGCTCATGGGAAAATGATTGAGAGGGGCTAAATAGGTGTGGGAGAATAAAATGGGGGTCATAAATGGGTCATAGGGTAATGGTAAGGAGAGAGAAGGGGAGGACGACCAAGGGTTAGACACGATTTCGGTGTCTACAGAAACCTAGTGGTTTTTGGAGGTTATCTATTGGTACCCTAAAAAATAATTATGGTATCATTTAAGATAAATAGGATCAATTCTTTATGATTAATCGTTATGAACCTAAGCCACTCTAAACCCTCCTAAAACCCTAATAGAGACTTGATGTGATAAAAAGAATTATAAAGCATAGTATTGAAAAAAATTTATCCTAAAACCTCTTAAAAATTGTTGAGGACTCTAATCATATTATACATGTGTAATTTTTCTATACTTGTAGTTGTATGGAATATAATAAATGCATTATTTTGCATGATGTTTGGTGTTTTACAGGTGTTTTGATAAAATGAGAAATTTAAAACCATTGGAGGAGGTCACTTGAGATGTATTTCATAATTTAAATCCAAAAAATATGCATATGAGATCTTGGAAGTGATAAAAAAAATCTCATTTTCCAATTCAGTCCTAAACAGGTGTAAAATGAGACTAGGTTTTAAGGCCATTTAATGGTTATCACACTTTCATAGGATCTCATGCCATAAAAATTTACATTGAGGTTTATTATATTATATTAAAAGTGAATCAAATGCCTTTTTGTGGTTTCACACATGTGGGAGAAGTATGGAGTAGAAAAATGGGGTTTTAGGCAAGTAGACCATATTAAGGAGAGAGAAAGGTAGAAAAAGGCACTTCCACTCACTCTTAGGACCTAAAACTTAGTATGAAGCTTTAAATACATAATAGTTAGTAAAATATTCCATTATTTTGTTGATACATCCATAAAATTCCCTACACAATGGGGGTTTATAGGTTTTCAAGCCATAAGGAAAATAGGTGTGATGAGAGCTTAAGGAGCAAAATGGAGTATTGGGAGTTGTTATAGGAACCAAATTGGATTATTTCAGGTATTATAATATATTTTAATTTCATACATGAATATATAGTGACTTGTATAATATGAGCTCAAGTTTTGAGCCACTTGGACAAAAATAGGCATGGGAAATGAAGAGTTTCAAGATAACTATGCATATGAATATTACTAGAATGTTAGATCAGAGGAGTTTATATAATCATGGTAGGTGTCAAATAATTTATCTAATATCATTTCATTTATAATTTATAATTAAAGATTCCATTTTTCACTTCTGATATGCAAATAAGGGTAGTTTTGAAGAGTTGTGCAAGGTGTGAAGCTGAGTTTCTAACTCTTATGCCACTTGGAGAATAAAGTATCTTCAAAATAGGGATGCATGGATTTTTAAGTCTATTATTACTTTTGTATAACAATTTTTTTTAAACTCATGGTGGACACTTGGTAGTCTCCTTCTACTCTCTCTCCCTTAATTCTTTATATAAGCAACCATTTTTGGCCTTATAAGACATCCACATATGGTATGGATAATCTCTACTATTTTTAGTACTAATTTTTCCTTCGAAAAGATATCTAAATCTAGTTTTAATTTACTCTACTTAATTATTGTTTATGTGTGTGAATTAGTACATGGATAAATGGAAAGTGAAAGATATCTCTCCTTATGTTCATCTCACTCTCTCATGATTTGTCCAAATAATCTACCTTATCATAGGTCACATGAAGTGTATTTAGTTATTTTGTGTGTATATAAGTGTAATTAAGAGTACTATTGTCTATATTAATACCTTATATTTAATTACCTTGAGATAATACATGGCATATTTCCTTCATGTTGAAATAATTTTTTCAGAACAACCTTGGGTGTTGAGATTAGTTTTGTAAATTATCCTTTATTAGTGCTAGTTCAGGGAGTCTTGTGGATTTAATATTGGTGCATCACCTATATTAAGTTAGTGTTAATATCCTTTTATCCATTTTAATTCAAATCAATTATATTAGTGGTTATTTTTAGGTGTGATTCAAGGGAGCTAACCCTTTAATCTAGAGACTCATCTCTCTTATAGGTCACCCACAACTTGAGAGATGTTTCCATGTTACATCAAATTAAAGGAGGTTGGATTATACCTTATTAGGATGAAAATTTTATTGATAACATTAATTAAGGGGAAGTTTATCTTCATCATGTGGTATCAAAATTTTAGGGAAAGAAAACTCTTGAATATGTGCAAATCCCAATTGAGATAGTTTTAGTAGTTACCCATCTAATTAGTCATCTCATTGAGATCATGGATGAACAAGAAAAATAATTATTCAATACTCTTGATAAATTAGAGTATCTAGATGAAATTGAGATGCATTTAGATACTTTTCAAGATGCCTCAAGTAGCTTATAAGAGGTAAACAAATTAACTCTCTTTTGATTGAAAATTATGGCTTACTTTATTATTACAAAGAGGAACTGGTTAGGTTGACAATAGAAGAATATCAAGGTAATGTTTTCATATAGAGTCTCCATTAATAGGTTGTAGTTAGTCTTGAGATAGAATATATCCTAATTTAGTAATATGAGGTCTTAAATCAGCTTAAAATGGCCTCTAATGAGCATGAAACAATCACCTTTGAAGAACAAATCCAAGTTGTAACAATGATTAGTGTCCACCCAAGAAATCACTATGAAGCTCATGATCACATGACAAAAGTTATAAAGGTGATGGAGATATGTCCTCAAGGTGAGAGCCATATGCAAGATGCCTTCTTAATTCAACATGAATAGGTTTATGATGACACTTGACATCAATATTTGAGAATTTATAATGAATCTGAAGCCCTTAAAAGGCTTATATATATTTTTGGGCAAGATGAAGATGCGTATGAAGCTAATATCTTCCTTGAAGAGAAATGTGAAAACCCCAAAGAAGCTATTCAAGACAAGGTACACCATTTTATGGAGTCTCTAGTATCCAAAGTTGCTGTTACCCCTATATTAAAGAGGTGATCATGTTTGAGGTTAGTCTAAACATCAAGGAGAAACATGAGGTGTGTCTTGAGTCATATTATGAGTATGTATTCATTGGAGACATGTTTGTTGCTAATAATTCACATGAGAGTATGCTAAATGAGTGGGAAATCAAGAATACTAATTCACTAAACATCATGTCCAATGGGAAATTTTCTCTATATAATTTCTTATCTCAAGGAGGAAGAGTTTACATAAAATTTCCTTTTGATCTAGGAGGAAAGTGTCTTAAGGTTAGTTATTTCTAGTAGTTTATTATCTTGTCTTTCCTCTAAGTGATTTGAAGCACAATGATTTATCTTATTATTATTATTTGAGTGACTTGATTTGATGTGTTTGATTCGTTTTTAAATCTTGGTGAAGTTATTCAGTTGTTTTAATTTTTTCAAGGCATTTACAGTTAAGTGTTAATTCCAATTTAGGTCTGAGATTGAGTGAGAGATTACTCCATGCCCAATGTATGGACTAGGAAACCAGTCTAAGGTGTATAACAAGCATGAAATCTTATGAGGTTTCTAAAGATGTTAGATAAATTTGGATAAATTAGGTGGGATTGATAAAAAACTTGACCTATTTCACTAGGTCTCCCCTTTTAAGATGTTCAAATGAATGCCTTATACAAGTTTATCATTATTTAAGGTATTTTAAGGGAAATTAAGGTAATATTTTTTCTTTGGTTTAGTATTTTTTGCATTATATTTAGTAAAAAACCTTGTTATATGTATTTTATGTCTAAGTCAAATATTGATCTAATCTTGATGAAGTCAAGTAAAGCCTAGGAAAAGGTACTTGTATAGCCTAATACTTTTCAAGTCAATTTAAGCCAATTTTAAATGATAAAATATAGTTACAAGAGTTTTAAATGTTAAAAAGAGGGAAGTTAAATCACTTGTACATATTTAGAGGGATGATATTTAGGTGCAAATTATTAAAAATGTGTCTCTTCATCTTCCTCAAGTTAAATCCATGCTCAAGAAGTTTGCAAACATCTAGATAAAGAAAAAAACACTTCCATTCTTCCATCAAAATCTTGGCAAGCTCTCAATGTCCATTATAGATGCTTGGTATGGATACGAGAGAGAATGTCAAGTAAAATATAATATAATATAATATATATATATATATATATATATATATATATATATATATATATATATATGAGGTCCCTTATGCTCTTATAAATAATGGTTATTGTTAGGAGTTTCATGGGCTAGGCTTTATGAATAAATGCTAAGAAGGTAGGGTGGTCTAAAACTATATAAAACCCCTACTAGCTTAGTTTTCTCCTTGAAATGGAATTTTGAAGCTCATTTTAAGCATGAGATAAATTGGAGAGGATATATTGGATATGTATAATCTTCATATAATATATTTCAAGATTTACTTGGAATGTGCAAACTCAAAGAGCCAAGAAACCTTCATTTTGGAATAGGCTACAAGTTGAAGACCATGGAGTTGATGTTTTGGGTGTTCCAACAGTGAAGGATATGGTGATGAAGGTATCACAACTATTCCATGATGCTATGAAATATCATTAAGGATTAATTAAATGCCTATATGGACCCAAAAAATCACAGCATGATAGTGACCTATAGTCTTCCATAAACATTTATCATAGATAAAGATTCTAGGTAGAATCTTAGTAATATGAAGGCCACCAAAGAATAAAAGGAGTAATAAGTATGATATGGTTATATGGTTGGCCAATTTAAACCCATTTATACCTTCTCAAATAATTTTTATATCCAAAAATTCAAAGATACTTTATGCTCTCATGAATATTAAGAGATTGTGTATAACTTACAAGTATAGAGGTCAACATGGTAATTGGTTGTGAAAATCAAGAAATCAATGAAGAAATTGGTTTCATATAATTTAAATAGTATAATAGGTCTTAAATATTCCATATATATATATATATATATATATATGTATATATATAACACCAACTTCTCCAAATTGAACCTATACTGATCTTAAGTTTGAAGACTATGTGCAAATTAGCCTATGCAAGATAAACTAAAGAGACTAATCCTCTACTTCATGAGAGGTATAAAGGTCTAAAATATCATTAATATTGTTTTTAATTAGTTTATATATTATTTCAAGGATATTTTTTACCATATAGTGCATTTCAAATTTACCAAAGTAATGAAAATGTAGACTTACATGTTTGTAGACATGTAGGTCTCGATTTTCAAGTAAATATAATTAGTCCTATATTGAAATATGGAGATTAAGGAAAAAATTAATTATTAATACATGAGTATAAGGTGAGAGGGTAAATTAATGTTATAACAAGGATAAATATTTATTATAAGACCTATTCTTAGGAATTAACAAATATTAGGCCAAGAAGGAACACCTATAAGCCTGACTGGGACTTATAGATCTGCACATTAGATATGAATAATAAGTGCATATTTTATGATAATTAGGATATTTTTAAGATAAAGGATATTTATATAAAATTTTATAGGGTTAAAATTATGTATAAACCTCTTATTAATAAAATAAAACCTTCAATATAGCAAAGATCTTGCAAAACTACAGTCTTGGCTTGATGTGACCTACAAGGCCAAGTGTGCAAAAATGAAGAAACTTACAATTTATTGAAGATACTTTATGATTTTTATAATATTAAAATTTATATTTATATTATGAATATTATATTAAATATTATCTCATGGAGGAAAGGATAAAGCTCCAAATCAATCCCATCAGGGTTGTTCACAAAAGACTGTCTCTAATCCCTACTATTGGTCTAATCAAGTATTAATAAGTGGAAAGGGGTAAGTATATTATAGGAATAATTTAAAAACATAATTTTAAGTATATCATACCTAAATTAATTTAATTTAACCTATAAAAATCACTTTTATTCCCCTTGATCAAGAATTGGACCTATCGAGTTCTTACACAGTCTTGCAATACCTAAGAGCTATTTTTCTAGGCTCAGAGCTTTATTGAAAGCTTGCATGGGATCTTGATCATGTTTGGAGAGGTCAATATGGTTTTTGGTATTAAAAAAAAAATTATTTCATCCATTAAGACTCATATTTTTATAAATAATTTTTGATAATGGAGACTACTCCAAAACCCTCATGCCACATTGTGAAGGGATAAAAAGACCTATCTTTTCGATTGAATATTTTATGGTAATTTACATGGAAAATGAGGATATTATACATTTAAGGGGAAAAATTTTTAATAAAAAATTGTGGCATTGGTTTAGGTATTAGTTCCCTCACCTTTATGAATCATTGTTAAGATGATAGGCCTATTTAAACCCTTCTAAAACCCATTTAATGACCCAATAGAGAAGTCTAGATTCCTAAGTGTTATGAAGTATTTAAAGTGGTATATAAAATAATTTAATTACCTATAAAAACATAGTATAACCTGAATTATTCATTATTTTGGCACGTGCAAGATGTGGTTGTAAATATTTTGGCCTAAAAATGACTGTTACAGGCTTAAAAATGCAATTCTTGACAACTCTTCATGGAAGTTGGCTACATCAGACATAAAAGAGTTTTTTTAAACCATAATAATATATATAATGAAAGGGTAGATGTCTATAAATACTCATGAGGATTTTTTAAGACACCTAAATGCCTTTATGATCTGGTTTCATGAGAATGCCTTAAGAGACATATTGACAGATCCATATGTCATCAAGAACTCTAAGAGACCAAACCCTAAGGAAATTCTACCTTAGTATTGGATATATTTTTTAGTATTAAATAAGGTATAATAAATGATTACAATGTACTTAATATTTATTCAAGTTGTGGTGGTACTCTTCAAGTAAGAACTAGGCCTAAAATTAAAGCAATAAACTCACTATGTTGGTCTTCACCTGAACCAAGAAAGTTTATCAATGAAATTAAAGGTTATACCAACTTTAAAACACTTTAAAATTAATCATAAGCTCCATAAAAATTAGATAGATACTAAATTGGCCTAGGATGGTGTTGGAGAGCTCAAGGAAGTATGATTAAGATTGACACATGAAAAAATACAAGATTGTAACTCCTTTAATCGAAGAATGGGTAGTTTCACATGAGGATAATGAATAATCCTAGTAGGTAAAGGGTCATTCCACACCACCCTTGATGATGGAGAATATCACATCAATTTAACACATGTTGAATAAGTTTTAGATTAAGGTAAAAATAGGTTTTGAAGGGACCCCAAAACCCTTTAACAGAATCAAAAAAGATAAAGCATTACCATGCACCAAGAAAAGCATTCCTAAAACCTACTAAATAGTAAAAAAAAATCAGGTTAAACAAGGACAACATCAATATCCATTTTATATTCAACCCCCTAATATTCCAAGTAATGATTTAATATCTATTTTTTAGGGGTAAAATCCAGAATAGTTGCCTGCCTACCATCAGCAATATTCTGCATACTTTCTAGCTCTCTAGTTTTCTTAGTGGATCTTCTTCTAGGTTTTTCCAGAGAACCAATATTTGATTTCACCTTAAAATGCTGTTCATCTCTTTTTCCATGTTTATCCAGAGTAGAAGCAAGATGTTTCCCCTTAGTTTACTGGTCTTTTTTGTTGCTTCTAGTTTTTACCCCCTTAGTATTGGTCTTTTTTTCCGCCCTTTTTTTTTGGTTTAGAATATGCTTTAAGTTTTCTCCATTATCATTCACAGGAAGCTCATCCAAAGGGAAATCTCCCTCTTCTAATTTATTTCCAGCTTCAGCCAAGAATTCACCTTCCTCTAGCACAGTTTTGTCATCTACACCTCTCCATCGATCTTCTATCCTTTGATAGAAAATAATTTGTTTTGATAGATCTGTCAAATCATCTATTCTTTATATAGGTATTATGGTGTCTGATTGTAAGACATGTCCTTCTTTCTCAAAATTTTCCTTCTCAAAAGAAATCTCTTTATCCACCTTATTATGTGGAGCTTTAGGATCTTCAAAAGAAGACTCTTTATCCACCTCAGCATGTGGAGCTTTAGGATCTTCATTAATATTTTGTTCTTATCGATGATCTTCTTTGGGTATCCATAATTTATTTTTTTGGACCTTGGTCTTTCTCCCATCCAAAACATTAATAGGATGATTTTTACTTTTGGAAGGACAATTTTTAACCAGATGCCCCTATTTCTTACATGCATAGCAAGAGTTGGGCAGATCTTCAAAGAAAATCCCTTGAGTTTTTTTGCCCAACTTAGATATTAGATCCACTTTTTTTGGGAGATTATTCAGATCTGCCACTTTAACATAAAGTTTAGCACTTTGAAGTTTGGATCTGGTAGCCATAGCATTATCCAATGCCACAAGTTCACCAAAAGAACTAGCAATACCTTTTAAAAATGTCCTCATGCCAAAACTCTAAAGGGAGGCCAGGAAGTCTAACCCAAATGGGGAGTGGTTAAGAAAAAAGAATATGAGAGATCCATGTTATGCTCCCATTTTTTAATAGTGAGAGAACATTTACCAAAAGACCACAGTCCTCCACTCAGAACCATATTCATGTCTTCCTTACAGTTGAAGATAAATGAGAAGAAACCATTCAACATTGGTGCCATATTCTACCTCTCCTCGAATAACCCATTTCCTTTTAACCATTTTTGTAAGAGAATCTAGATCTGGTCTTGCTCCTAAAAACTTACCCACTAGCGTGAAATCCATGGACATGGAAATATCTATTAAAGCATCTGGAATAAAAACTTGAAACTCACCTTTCTCCCAACAAGACTTAGCATTCACCGGCAGGAAAAGAGATTTTCTATTGGGTTTCTTGCCAAACAGAGATGACCACTTCCTTTGTTCTAAATACCTTGCCTTCAGTGCTTTTAAAGATTTTTTCCATATTAAAATTCTCCTTTTCAAGCTCCTACCCTAACACAGTAGGAGGAGAAACCAAATGGGAGACACAGATCCCATAAATAGGATCAGATTCAATCAAAGATTTTCCATTATTTACATCAGCCAAAAATTCTGACCCAACATTCTTCTCAGCACCTCCTATAGTTTCTCCAGGGTCTGTACCTCCTACCTGATTCTCCACAACCAATTTTTTGCATGCTTGCAACCCATCAGTTTGCAATTCTAAAAGAGCACCTTTTGCCAGCTGCCCAGTGAATTCAAATTTTGGGGTGCGCTTTCAGCATGCCCATTTTATCATTAACAATGTCACAAATAGAATATATTCACATCCTTTTCATAATTCATAGATAAAACTAAATAGGATGTTAGTTTCCAATGATCACACATGTTGAATAAGTTATTAAGACTTATCTTGAATAATTTTCTTGATTGTAACTTGTTTTCTCAGGAGATGACACTTGTCATTTCTCTCTCTCTCTCTCTCTCTCTCTCTCTCTCTCTCTCTCTCTCTCTCTCTCTCTCTCTCTCTCTCTCTCTCTCTCTCTCTCTCTCTCTCTCCTCTCCCTCTCCCTCTCTCTCTCTCTCTCTCTCCTCTCTCTCTCTCTCTCTCTCTCTCTCTCTCTCTCTCTCTCTCTCTCTCTCTCTCTCTCTCTCTCTCTCTCTCTCTCTCTCTCTCTCTCTCCTATATATGTAGCCTTAAATGGATTTTTAAAGATATTTTTTTATGAGTATGGAGAAGCCTTACTCAACTAAATACCTATACTATGCCTTTGAATGTTGAATAAAGTTGATTCTTACCTTCTCAAATGTTTGTAACTAGTGTACTTGTGTGATTTTTTATGAGTGATAATAGTAGTGATTTCACTCTCTCTTACTTGTTCTCACCTACCTATTTGAAAATTTATCATCTTCTTTCAAGTCACTAGTGAGTTTTGATAGATTTTCATAGTTTAGAAGTGGATTTTAGTCATTAGTGTCTTCTTTAGGGCTCTTGATTATCCCTCTTATTCAATACGCTGTCTATGGTATTTTAATATTAGTTATATTACCCTTTAAAGTAATAGGTATAGTAGTAATTTTAGGTGATAGCATCAAGGGAGGTAGCTATATCTAGATATTCACCTCACTGATTAGGCCATCCACAACCTAGAGGTGTATCCTTGATATCACTTAAGTGAGGAGGCTTGAACAACCTCCTAAATGGTGAAACTTTTGATGATAACAAATATCACTTAGATAACTTGTTGTTTTCTTGAGGATAGCTCAACTATTCCCCTTACATGTTACCCATTTTTCATTTCATGTCCATTTTGTTTGTGCAATAACTATGGTTTCTATATTAGAGGTGTGTTAATGCATGTAATTTGTTTATGAAAATGGTTTTGATAAGTTTATCTTCATCCCTTTGTGTTTATCATTGTGTTTGTCAAACTTATACTTATTAAAATTGCATTTTATACTTATTTTCAATAATTCATTACTTAAATGATATTTTATTATCTATATCTAATCCATGGTTATTATATTATTAATCTAAAATTTATATAAAACATATTGGTGAAACTATGTACTATTAGAAATTAACAAACCCTACATACTAGGTTTTCAACCTTATCTTTATAAATATAAAAAAATCCCTAGGTTTTCATATTTAATTTTTTATTTTCTAGTATATTGGTGTAAACCAAAATTTATTTTCACTTTTTTCCTTATGGTTTAACTCTCATATTATTGTTAGGGTTTTCTTATTCTATTATTGTAGCTTATCTACTTGGTTTGGTGCACATATGATCCATAATTTTTTTTTTATAAAAATATCAAAGGTTTTTATTACTCATATAAATATAATCAAAACCATATTTTTTTTTAATAAATAAATAGTATAGATTACCTAAAATTCCACTACTATTTAATTTGGTATAAATAGTAGAAGGTACACCAATTTTAAAATTTATTTTTTAGTTTCTTAAATTTTATGATTTTATTCAAAAACCCTCTTTCATATTTCAAAAACACCTTATGGATATGTTTTAATTACTAATTCCTTATTGTGCATATTCTAGGGTTTTTGTGTTCTTTGCTTGTGATATTCCTATCTTGTTTGGATCATATCTGATCCATAATAGCTTTATTTTCATAAATATACAAGGTTTTTGTTATTCATAATGATATCATTAGAAACTTTTTTTTGGAAAAATTATTGTATGAATTTTTTATAATTTTCAAATTAATGTATTTAATAAATTATTTATTAAGTGGAAATAAGTATGCCTATTTTTAAATCATATTTTGGGTTTCATTGAATTTCTATATTTTTTCCAAAAACCTCGTTCAGTTTTCAAAATTAGCTAACATATTTATTATAATTATTGATTATTTATTGTGTACCTTTAAGGTTTTATCTATGTTCATTCTACCTTATTTGGAACATATATTATTCATAACATATTTATTTTCAAAATTATTAGAGGTTTTTCTTATTCATATTGACATAATAAAAAATGGGTTTTTGTTTTCAAAAAATTTGTATCAAATTTTCACAATTTACAATTTATTGTTTTTTATAAATTTTGTCTTAAATGATAAAGGGAATATCTATTCTAAAATTAATTTATGGTTTTTGATTTTTTTAAATTTATGCCAATACCTATCTAATATTTCAAAATTATTTAATATATCTTTTTTAATTACTAATTATTTATTTTGAATATCTTGATCTCAAATTATAATATAATATTTCTTGTTGATGCTTTATTTTTGTGTGGTCTAGGGGTTTAATTGAAATTATGATTTTATTTTTCACTTTATTCTCTTGCTTTTGTTTTTTCACAAATTGTGTTTTGGTAGATTTCAAACTATTTAGTGAGTGCTGTGAAGGGATATGAAATATCTATTTACATAAACCATGGTATGAGGGGTTTACCCTTATAATCATAGCTATATTATAGAACTAAACATGGATTTTAGTTTATGTATACCTTACAGTAAATCAAAAACACCTAGGTTCCTTTTTTTATACCATAGGAAGCCTATTTTAGTTATTTAATTTGTGGTGCACCTAAGAGAAGTGTATCTTCTAGGGAAGTTACTGTCATCATACCCTCAAAATTGGGTTTAGTATACTAAAAACATGGTTATATATTTATATTTATTTCTTTGAAACATTGGTCTAACACAAATCAACAAATGGTCAAGTATTTTTTAGAGCCTGCAAATCATTAAAACCATTTCATAGACCACATTTATACCTTAAATTTTAATTTTATAGTATTCAAAATCATTAGCTTCTTTATACATGATAGATTTCTTGATTACTATAAATATTTTAGTTTTTGTGTCAATTTTTCACTATATATGTCATGGATAGTCAAATTAAATATAATAATGATGTAAATACTTTAGATATATTATTATGTACTTATGATATGTCTTTTAAATCTCATGATGAATGGACAAAGTGTCAATAAAAAATTTATAGAGGATGATTATAATGATTATGATGTTGATAAAGTATCAAATATTGGAAAATTTTATCTTAAATATTTTTAGGAGCATGAATGTATTCAACCAAATCCCCCTTTTGAATCTCCTCTAGATTCCTCCTTGGTCACAATCTAGATTCCGCTTTGGAATATAATATATATTATTCTTTTGGTTATTATCTAGATACTTATTTGGATTTACCTTTGTTCATAACTCTAGATTCATCTTTAGGATTTCCTATAGATCCATCTATAAATTTACCTTTGATAATATCTCTACCCTCCTCTTTGGGTCATTCTTTAGTTTATGCTTTGAATCTACCTATTTTCACACCCTTAGATTCCTCTACGAATTATCCCACAAATCATCTTTTGGAATATTATTGGATCATCATTTAGTGTCTATTAAAATTAATGGTATTCCTTCTACCACATATTTTGAGGTATCTCCTACTTCATCTTCATTATTGTCTTTACATGATGCTAATCTTACACCAAAATGTCACAATCTTAGTAGAGTCACCACATGATGCCAATAATTATCTTTTTATTTCTACTTATTTCAATATTATAAATCAATAATAAAGTGACTCATATATAATAAATTAATCTCTTAATATAAATGAATATCTTATCCCTTTACCTCATCTTGATTATGTGCATATTCAATCAAATATCCATAATTCTTTTTGCTTGTGAAGCCCTTCAGAATCAAATCATCACTATGAAAAATTCAACCAAAAAGATGTAAAATAAAAATCCATATTTAAGTTCAAATATCAAATCTCTTGAAAATAACAGAACATGTTAGTGTTAAACATTCATCTACATATTCATTTATGTCATGACCCACAAATTTCAAGTTATCAAAAACCTAGTTTTCAAGGATTGTGCTCATAGATTCCAACCATATGATAGACAAAAACTATGATTAGGTAGTAAAATTTACTCTATTATGAACATTCAAATAATGATTCACATGAACCTTTTCATAACAAAGACTATGAATCTTAATGGCTCAACTAAAATGCCAAAGCATTTAAGATAAGTTTAATTATTTACATGAGATTATAAAGATCATAATAAACATCTAGGAATATGAAATTATTAACACCCTTAATCAACTATATTAGATAGTAGAATAAGTCACAAAACATTCAAACATCTTTCTTTGAAAGGAAGATACAAACATATTTTAAATTTGAACTCCATTTTAGTGTTTCAAATAGGAATTTATATTAAATTTACATGAAATCATTAATGGAAACCTTGGCCATAGCTAGAACCTATACTACCTTACTCACTAAATCATATCAATCAATCAATTACTTTGGTTACATAGCAAAGGTAAGAGACTACCATGCCACTTACATAATTGCCACTATTTAACTAACAGGGTTTACTTATTAGTGGATTCATGTATCTGATTAACCATTGGATTAAACATATTTATTCATCATAAAAAATAGTTATTCCATCATTTGATCATATACAACTACCTTATTTAATATCACTATTTAACTTTGGTGATAAAAAACATAGATTCAACATAGTAATGATTAATTTCATTCCCATGTGTATACTTTATAAATTAAATGCATTATTATTTTAATGTTATTTGAGGTAGAATAATATCAATATTATGATGCAAGGACCTATCTTTAATATTTTCATATATCCTTCTTTTTAAAATAAACATTCAATAAAATTCCTTAAAGACCAAACTTGCATTGGTCATACCATGTTACGGAAACCCTAATAAAAATAAATTAATCACTTAACACAAGTATGTAATATAAAACTATTAATTATAACTACATAGAGTATACCTTCATCATAGAAAATTTAATGGTTTTATTTTTATTATTAATAGAAGATACATTTAGTATTATGAAGGTATCCATGTATTCTAGATATGAACACTAATTTGATACATCAAAACTATACATTCCAATTCCATATCAATAATCTATTTATTTGTTTTGAGTTCACATTAAAACAAGCCACAATAAAGTTTCCTTTGTACAATGTTTAAATAAAGTGTAAAATTCATACATAACTTAGTTATAACTCAGCTAATTTTAATTCAATAAATAAGAATAAACCCAAACTATATCAATTTTGTTCACCATTTCGTTTTTAATCTATGAAAGTCTTAGATTATTGATGAGTAACTGACATTACTCATCACTAATATAATAGTTTTGTGACTTAATAATTGTACAATAATTATAAATAAATCATTGTCGGATATCAAATGCAATAGTAAAGTTATGAGCATTTCAATATTATGGATAAAGATAAATATTTGCATTTCCTTCTACCATACCTTCTACTTCATGAAGGAAACTAAAATCATAATACAATAATAACATAGTGAATAGTATAATGAAAAATTTCTAATGATAAAAACATAAATCCATAACCAAATTTACTATGGATTCCATTCTTAACCCAACATAAACTAAATTGACCTTAAACACCAAATCAGTCCTTAGCACTCTAGAAGAGTCAAATGAAATATAATATTTTAATAAATCCATAGCCTATATTTTATACATATAGAATAAAACTTAGAATGGCATGCCTTATACCAAATAAAATTTTAGATAATATAAAAATAAATTGAAATAGGATTAAATGAAACATGTAATACTGACCATAACACTAGTATGATATCAAAGAGGTTAACCCATCTTAGTATTGAACAAGCTCATATAAAATTGTAGAGAATGAACAATAAGCTATAGGTATTTAATAACTAATATCCTTATTTAGTTCCCTTACCAAGTGAAAACATAATTCAATGAAACTCAAAGATTTTCATTCAAGTTAAATAAGTATGCAGAGCTATGACTCTACAAAATTCAATTAAGTAATCAAACTATAATATTATATAAAACTACTTGTTTAAGAAAATGGTAAACACACTATCATTATAAACTAATAAGATAATCAAATCAACAAGATTAAGGTAAGAAAATAAATTTTAACATACATGGGAAAAAAAATTAAGCACATAAAATATGCTTGCATGGGCCTCATAAACATCTACATACTTGAAAATTGAAATGATCAAATACAATGTAAGTTTTCCTCTTTGTTTAATATTTAACTTGAAACTAATGTCAATTATAATGAATCATATAATCATATGTTATAATAAATATTAAGATTTATTATTATATATGAGAATGAAAAATATAATTAATAACCCTTCCCATAAGTATACCAAAAGAATAAAAGATATAAATCATAAAATAAACATGCATACAAATCTACCCCTTATTTTCATCAAGAGATAATACTAAAGTTTTAAGTCAACAAACCCTTTTTATTGAAAGAAAAACATATATATCCAAACCATTATCTCAATGAATCCATGTTTATAATGCATTTCCATAAGCTATTACAAAACATAAATATGTAAAAGACACTAAATCCAGCATCCAAATGATAAATAATATTTTAAATGTTATTCCTTAAGAAATGAGCCCAACCATAAGTGGGTTCCCTACCCACCCCAACAATTATTTTTTAAGGGGAGAGAACACCCAATGGTGAAACTTGAATGCATATGGAATTCCTTCTATCATTGATTCAAATGAGATCATTGAGGGTAATTTTAGGGTTTTAAAACAAGAATAATAAAAAGGTTTATAAGTTAAAAAGTGGCAAAAAGATATAGATATTAATAAACCCTAATGAATTTATACATTATACCAAATACCCAACATCAAATAAAATAAAATAACCAAACATTCAAAGTTATTCAAACCATAAAATAAGTATACCTTTGAAGTCATTAAAAATAATCAAATAAGTAGACACTTACACCATTTATTTCCTCAATTCATTGTTACACCTTCCAAAGATGAGGTGGAACTTACATCCACTCCCTATTTGGATTTTTCCTCTACTATTTCTCCAAACATAATAACTAGTTTAGGTCTATTCAAGAGATTTTCACATGATTCCAAATTGTAAATGTATTTGTTAAAAAAATTAATTCACCCAGTTCACATTCATGGTTTATCAAAAATCCCAAACTTATTATCTAATTATGTGGAAACTATTATAAAATAATTATCAATATGCTTGCTACTTAATACTTGTTACCAGTTTTCTATCCTCCCTAATTCTCTAAAATAGTTTATTTTTCATAATTTTTCCACCTTAATCACTAACATTTCCATCTAGTATAACTACTCATTGTACTAAGTTAAACTCTAATGATCACCACTTAAAACTACTAAAATATCCATAGACATATTTTTTATACATGTTGACTAGTCCCAAACCCTCATCAACATGCATGGTCTAAATATTCACATGCAAAACTTCACAAAATAATCAAATAGTTTTAAAATGAAAATCCTTAATTGATATATTTTTGAATTAAGTCAATCAACCATATCATTACCATGGTTTGAGTTTATTAACCATTCGTCATAACAATGACATCAACCTAAGTATCCAATATTTATGGTTTCAATATTTCACCATGAATAATACCATGGTCCCTCTTTTCTCTATGTCCTAGTCCATTTAAGATTATTGACTAGACAATAATGCAACACAGACCTTCAAACAATCTTATAAACTAGATCATTACATAAATTATCAAAGGTCTTAACAACATCTAGATTCCTTATTAAATGATCAAAGATATAAATATTTCATTCATAGTTCCTAAAAGGATTTATTCATTAGTGTTATAATCATACCATTCTCAACTTAATGCCATATAATTAATTCAGTAATGTAACAATCAGTCTAAAATGATAAATAATAGAATGAAGACAAATAACTAAAAATTAATATTTATTTTCAAAGGAATACACAACATAACTCAAGAATGGAAAATTAAATAAAGAGTAGGTTTTGGATCATGTTGTGATCTTATTTTCATAATGATTTTAAATCTTCTTGTGTGTTCCACCTTCATCATTGCATGTCTACTCTTATGCCCAATCTAGCTCATATTAAGGAAACACTTGCAACCATGTCAACCGAATACATCCATAGTAAATTCTCTCATCTAAATAAATCACTAATAAATAAATATAATGTTGAATTAATCATTTAAACCTATTCTAAAATAATACCAAAGATATAAAAATCATCAAATGTCTATAGTATAGTGTCAACATAACATAAAAAGTCTAAATAAATGGTCATGATTAGAATAATTGGTAGGTGTGGTCATGACATCCACCCTCCTTTAAGAATGGAACCATACTTGTGGCCTAAAATAATTGAGGATAGTGATGTTTTAAATTAATTTCAACTTCCCAGGTAGTACATCTTTCACCCATCTAATCCCATTAGATCAAAACTTGTTGAGAAATTTTGTTTCACAAATTAATGTTATGTTGAGATAGAATCTTTATGGTATTTAGATAAATAATTTCCTTATATACCACCTATAGATTATTCCAATCCAAAATATTAGATAGATTTGAAACAATTTTCTTAGCAAAGCTACATGAAAAACATCATTTATTCTAGATAGAGGAGGAAAATCTAGATGATAAGCCACTGGGATAATATTTTTCACTATGTCAAAAGACTCAACATACCTTGGTGCTAGTTTAGAATATTTTCCAAACTTGATTGATATTTTGTGGGGTCTTACCCTCAAAAAATACTTTTTCATAAATCTCAAATTCTCTATGTGTTATTTTTAGGTTAGCATAACTCTTTTGTTGATCAGAGGCATATTTTAACCTTTGATGTATGATAACCATTTTCTCATAAAACTCTTTCAAATTTTACATTCCTAAAAACACTTAGTTCTACAAACTTTTTCAACCCAAGGTATCTTTACACTTTCACCTATATAAGGCTTCAAAAGGTGCCATCTTGAGTACAAAATGGTAGGTATAGTTTAGGTAAATTTTACCAAGTGGAGAAAGTATCCTCACTTATATTGTTGATCCATAACATACATTCTTTGTGTGTCTTCAATAATCATATTCATTCTTTTAGTCTAACCATCTATTTATGGGTGATAGGATGAACTAAAATTGAGAAGCGACCAGTTTATCTCTAAGATTATCACTTTAGGTACACCATGAAGATAAACCACTTCTATTACAAACCTCTTGGAAATAATGGTAACATCATCTGTAATGTTTCCTTCTATGAAATTATCAACCTTAGAGATTTTATCAATCACCACCATTATTGAATCATGTTTGTTTTGAGATTTAAACAATCCCATGATAAAATAAATTTATATCACTACCCATTTCCTTTCAAGAATAAAATGTGGATATATCAATCCTCTAAGATATTCATGCTTAGCCTTTATAAGCTAGCATTATAGACAATTGGCCACAAATATAACCACAAATTTATTCATGCTTGGCCAAAAATACAACTTTTTCATCTCTTGTGTCATTTTTATCACAATAGGGTGAGAATAATGAGGTGATACATGAGATTCATTTAATACATGTTCTCTTATATTCCCTAAAATTAAAACATAAATTATTCCCTTATGTCTTATCAGATCACCTATATCCACTAAAAAATTAAAATAAGAACTTTCTAATCATATATAAATGCATATTTTCATGCATTATGAGTCTAATTTTTGTTGTAATAAGATAAAATCCTTGAAATTTGATCTTAAAATAGAGATATCAGTGATTTTGGTCTACCTAATTAGAACATCAACTACTCTATTCTCTTTTTCCTTCACATAATCTATATTTGTATTGAAATTACTGATAAATTCCAACCATCTTCTTTGTCTTATATTAAACTCATCCTGAGCAAAAAAATGCATAAGAATTTTATGGTCTAATTTTATTTTTAAATTCTTCCCTAACAGGAAATACATTCATTTTTTTGATTGCACGGATAATAGTAGCTAGCTCCAAATCATGATATGTGTAATTATGCTCATGAGTATTGAGATTTATAGACTTATAGGCAACCACCTAACTATATTGAATTAAAACGACACTAATACCCACTTTATACACATTAACCCAAATTTTAATGTTTTCATTATGACCAAAATAAGAGCTGAGGTTATTAAAATTTTTAGCTTTTGGAAATTTGATTCACACTAAGGAGTCTAATAAAACTTCTTTCCCTTATTTTTCAAGGAAGTTATATGATTTTTAATCCTTGAGAAATCTTGCATGAATATTCAATAGTAATTATCAATTCCCATGAATTTTCACACTTTATCCACATTCTTAAGAGTTTGCCATTTATTAATGGATATAATCTTTGCATGGTCTACTGTAAATCCATATCGAGTTATTACATGCCCCAAGTAGTGAATTTATGATTAGAACAAGGAACACTTGGACAATTTTTTGAATAACTTATACTACCTCAAATGTTGTAATATCATTTTTAAGTGTTTTTCATGTTTTTTCTCATTCCTTGAGTGAATCAAAATGTCATTTAGTAATACTAAAAAAATTTGATCAAGATAATTTTGGAAAATAATATCCATTAAATTCATGAAAGTCATTAGATTAATTGTTAGACCAAAGGGCATAACCACAAATCATGGTGTCTATATCTAATTCTAAAATATATTGTATGGACATATTCATCTATGATACATAGTTGATGATACCCTGATAGAAGATTTATATTTGAAACATGGATGTGCCTTTCATCTGATCAAAGAGATCATATATTCTAGTAATAGGATACTTATTATTGATAATAACCTTGTTTAGAATTATATAAACAATGCATAGACTTAGATTTTTATCTTTCTTTTGAACAAATACTATGGGAACTGCCCAAAGTGACACACTAGAACATATCATTCCCTTATCCAATAGTTATTTTAAATTAACCTTAAGTTATATTAGATCTACTACTATCATTTTATAAGGTTCTTTTTATTTTGGTGTATCACCATGAATTACATAATTACAAAGTCAAGTGCTCTCTTAAGATGCAATCCGAGTAGTTCGTATAGAAAGACATCCACAAACTTAGACAAAGATAGGATTTTATTAGAGAATTAAAAAAAATTCCACAAAAAATCCATTAAAATTAATGGCATAAACATGGCATCCATTTTTTATATCTTTCTTTAGTTTAAAGGTTTAAAGTATCCTTTGGGTTGAAGGCTTGAATAATCCTTAGATTACTACAGGTTTACCTTCTTCATATAATCATTGGATATTATTATTATTATATAAAAAAATATTAGATTGATGTTTTTGAAACCAATCCATGCCTAATATAAGGTCATAAGATCCTAGAGGATCAAGGAACAAGTTTAAGTGGGTCTTAAAAAATCCTAAATTAAGCTCAACTTACTTAAGACATTATGAAATAGCTAACTTTTTCCTAGTGAAAAACTATACTTCTCATTATTCTCTAAGTCTAGATGGTTTTATTTTATATTTCAAATCACTTAAAGGAGAAAGAAAACTATCTGTTTCTCCTGAACCAATAAAAATTGTGAAGGAAAAGCTAAAAATTATACCTAGGGTCTTAATAAGAGTTGACTAAAATTATTCATTTTTATTGTCAACAACTATGTAGATATGGTGATTGACTTTCAATTTAAGTAAATATTTATGGTAATGGTTTTCACTATATTTCTAACATGTTAAAAATATATTAGTTAGAAGAGGGATTGTATTAGATCTTATGGCATGTCCCTAGAAGCTTTGTGGATTATTGGTTTCAAAATTATTATTAATAAAAGATTGAGGTTTAGAACATTTATTATTCTAACATTTTCTTGCATAGTTGTGATTATTTCCATCAATATTATTTTAATCACTTCTTTTGATGTTTTTAATCATAGGTGTAATTTTTGATTTAGACTTTGTTTTCATCCTATTCTTCTAAAAGTCTTGTCTTACCTTCTCACAAGACTTCTCCTTTTCTTCATCATAGTGTGTTGATTCCTTAATATTAGTTATTTTTTTTGGGTTTATCTTGTTCACATCATGCATGATAACTAGTTTAAAACCTATCTTAAACTTGGTAACATTAGTTTATTCATCCTTCATGTAATTCACATGTTTTAGGAGTTTCATAAACTTATTTTCATATTTTGAAACTATTATGGTTCTTTGTTTTAGCAACTAAAATTTAGTGATTTTTTGCTCTTTAAAAATGATTTTCAAATACTTTTTTGAACTATTTATCCAATGTCTCCCATGAATATCCATGTAATGTTATACCTTAATATAATAAAAGTGTTTCGACCATAAGACATCATCACCCACTAACTAGTAAGCTCTAATGTGTGTTTTGATGTTAAAACCCATAATATGTAGAGTGAAATACTTATATAAATTAATCAACCATGCCTCAGTAGAATCACTAGTGTCTTCACTAGAAAACAAAGGAAGAGGAATATTTTTATCTCTTTTATGATGGGATTTGTAACTTTAGGTTGCCTTAGATTCACATCACAAATATCTTCTACATGCCCATATTCTTGTAAATTCTTTAGGTGGGTTAACCTTTGACCATACCCTTCCATTTTATCTTTAATGTTATGTAATGTAGCTAAGATATCATGAATAATAACATTATGTTCCTCAATAGCATATTATTCAAGGTTAGCTTGATTTCTAGCATGGTTGTCATCATGATCAGCATCAGCATCAACATGTGCATGCTCATCTAGATCATGATTGTCAACTAGATTAATTTTAGAATTATAATTTCTTAGGTTACTCTAGTTCATACCATCTTTGAAACATTTAAATATACATAGTCAAATAAAATCTTTCATAAACAAATTTCTTTTTTTTTCTTTTTAAGTTAAACAAAATCTTTGATACCACATGTCTTAACCCCAAATTATAAGTTATCAAAAAGATAGTTTTAATGGATTATGCTCATGGAATCCAACTCTATGTCAATAAAAAAACATGATTAGGAAGTAAAAATGACTCTATTACATGCATTAAAATAATGATTTAAATGGAACTTTGCATAATGAAGAGTGCAAATCTTAATAACTCAACTAAAAGGCTAAAGCATTCAAGATTAGTTTAGTTCTTTACATGAGATTAAAATAATCATAATGAACTTATAAGAATCTAAAAAATTTAATAGCCTTATGTTTTAGTATTTTTTGGTTTATTTTATTTAATAAAATAAACTTACTAAAAATAAAATTTATATAATGTTTAAATAGGAATGCCTATGATGTTTGATATTTACCATTGATCTAGTGAGGTGGGAGCTCCTTTTTGGCTAAGAAGGACTACATACATACAAGAGACAACTCAAACAAGATTGGACTTCTTGATACAAGATCTATTTCAATAAGTGTTATACTCCCTCAGAGGGATGTCACTCCACTATTTTATGCAATAAAGTGGATAATATAGTGAGATAAACTATAATAAAGCATATGATAAGATATGAAAATGAGAAAAATCAATCTATTGCATAGATATTATCAAAGCATTCATTCCAATATGATATAGCTAAGTCTTATTATTCTTGAATTACTTCTAGTTACTTAATGATAGCTTTTAGAGTTGGGGAAAAAATGATTTTATAAATTCCTAAGTCAAAATATATGTCACTTTGATTAGGGAATAATAGGTGAGGAACTATGGGTAAGTCATGAATTGAAACCATGTCATATATAACACCATGTAATGTCATCTACATACAACAATGCATGATATCAGGACTTAGAAACAATAAATTGGAAAAACTTAAGACTATTAAACTAGTCTCAAGTTGCACACATAAATAAAAACATAAGGAATGATGTTGATTGTCACAAAATCAGTATTGATTATGTAATCGATGTCAATCCATAAGGAATCATCATCAATCCTTATCGTGGGTGTTGTAAAACTCAAGATGGGGCATAAGAGAGGGCTTTAATAGATGTTAAAAGGCTTAGGGACTATTTATTGATTTATCTAAATAGACTTACAATAGTAAACACAATATAAATGGATAATACATTGATTAGAATTCATTCAATCATATATCATACTTACTTTTCAAAATGCTTGTTCTACTACAAAAATGTCTATTGATAGAGATGTGCTTAACCTTGGACTCAGTGTGGATGGGTTGAAATAGGGGTGGCTTTATTTTGTATTACTTTAGGGGAATTTATTCAACATTTTGGTGTGTAAATTTAGGATCCTTGTGCCTAAATATGGACTAACTATAAATTGACATTGATCTTAATAGTATTGATGACGATTATGGGGATTGGTATCAATCCAGTCCAATTTTAACCTATTGGTTACAACAACTACAAATCATGAGATTAAAATTATTCTAGGGTTATTTTAACGAGGCTCAATTATGGAGCTGTTATGAAGTTAAAATAACTTACCTTTAAATAAACTTAGGGAGATTTTACTAGATTTTAGGGATGGTTAACTAGTTACTTAGGTAAAATGTTAATTAATAAGATTAATTACACAACATAAGATGGTAAATGGTAAACCTACATTAAATAACATAAAAGAGGAGGGTAATGGGTAAGACACATATATTCATAATAAAATGATGTAAATTTATAGTGTCTACATTTGCCCCTTTTTTGAGTAGTTTGTGATAACCAACCATGAGACAAAAACAAAGATGGGTCTAATGCCCTAGGTTTAATGTGAAGAGGTATCCCCTATAAAATTGGGAGCCCAAAAAAGATAACAAAGTGGAGACATGTTTGAAAATGAGGTGGTAATGAATAGGTTAGATAATAAATGAGAATTGAAGATGCAAGGATAAGCATAAAGTACAATGTTAAACTAACAAGATATAAGATATCAAAATAGGAAAGCCCCAAGGTAAATAAGGAATGAATTTTCACAACTATGAACATGTGGGATTTATCAAAGGTAGTCAAGAGGTAAAAGGCTAGGATGGGATGACTAAAGCTTCTAGTGTTCTTGGTATGTGTGCACTACCTATGGACACTTACCCTTGAGATAAGGTACATTTTCAAGATCCACGAGGGATAGAAACTAAAATGAATGTATACCTCTCAAAGGCTATGGGACCATTAGGGGGTCTATATCTAGAAGCATGTAATGTTGGGTAATAAAGGATAATATATTTTTAGCAATAAATTACTTGAGTGGCCTTAGAATAGGGTTAAAATGATGTAAAACATTTAAAAGTAGTGCAAGGAAGACAAAATGGACCAAATGAACATCGATCCAATGGATCAATATCAATTAGGAGAGAATCGATGCCTATCTCAAAATAATTGATGCTGATATAAAAGGTTGTATATAGGTCACCAAATGACTTCAACATTAATTTTTTAAATGAGAATGTGTGAGCTAGAGCCATAAAATTGACACCAATCAACATGTTTGAGTGAGATATATATGATGGAGGCTACCATGAGTGGTTGATGATGACGATGATCACATAATGAGGTAGGATAAAATATGTTTGGTATTTTTGTGAATTTAATGAATTTTTAGTTAGTTTAGCTAGGGTTTTACATTATTAGGGTTTACCAAGGATCAACATCGATCTACAATGAATTAATACTAACTCCCTAGTGATAGACCACCAATTGGTGATGGATTAATGCTTATAAACTAATAGATGATGATTAGGGACCAATTGGTGTTGATACGTTAAGGGTTGATATCAATTCCCAAGGGTAAATAAAATTTAGGGGATATGATCAGTGGCTAGGAAATTAAATAAACTTAGGGGATTATGGGAATATAAGCATGCATATTATTAACCATGTGAGATCAAGTGACACCATTACTAGAGTGACTATGAGAGGTGATGGGAGATGCATATTGGGAGCATATCAAGGTAATAGGTTTTGGAGGACTATGCCACTATCAACAAGTAAACTAAGACTAGAGTTTACTAGTGGCATTTCTAGAATGACGAGATTAAAATTTAGGGACCTTTTATCTGCTAGCAAGAGAGATGACCATGACTTTAGAGGACATTTATAAGATATTATGATTATTAATATAAGGATCAGATATCACCCTAGTGGATGAGAGAAGATGGGAAGTAACATTAATAAAGTGGGATGATGTTATATATATATATATATATATATATATATATATATATATATATTACATTTATAATAGGCGGCTTCAATTTTGATATTCTATTAATCATGACTAAGATATGAGACATGTTATTACTGTGATGATGCTAGCCATATCTTGTTATATCTTTCCCAAATTTGGGGAGGAAGGTTCTCATGGATATTTATAGGGATGATTACAAACATGTGATAACATTAGATAGTATTTTCATGGGCTCTAACATTACTTTCACATATATACAAAGAATTGTGGGAATGAAGGACATAATGACACTATGGGCTAAATGTCACCTATGTTTTAAGGTTTGGGGCATATGAGCACATCTGAGTAGTGTAGCTAATAGTGATACCATGGATGGGATAACACTAATTTGCCTTCAGTGATGAATTTTTATGATGGAGGGATGACTTTGCCCATCCACATGGATATGGGAGAGTTCAAAATTTAGATTAATATAGATAGGTATTGGAGGAGTTGGAAGAGGATGAGGTGATATAGAGGCCATATGTGAAGTTTTCATCATGGCTATGGATGGAGATAAAGTTAGTGGTAGGATAATGATTGAGGTGGTTGTGAGGGAGATGCATAGATCATGTGGAGATATTTTAGTTTGGGCATATACAACAATATTTTGGGCTATGTTAAGATATTCTTGAGGCACCCTAGGTATATAATAAGGATGAATCAAAGGGGGAGTTACCTAATACATAAGTTATAGAGCTAGATATTTTGGTGGATGAGGAGATAGAGGGAGCATAATTAGATGATACCTAAGTGATAGAGGCATATTTCTTCTGGTGGGTGGATCAACATGGAAGGGGAAAGGAGATGGTGGTGTGATAGATATGGGAGATGGGGGACATGGAGATTATAGATGTAGAGGACATAGGAAGAGATGAGGAGGGGATAAAGATATATAGGTGGTGATGGTAGAGAGGGATGTGGTTTAGACAAAGTATTTTATAGTTATTTTTTAATGTGACCATCTATAGTCAAGGTTAATAGAGATATAGGGACAATATGATGCATCTTAATAGAGTTATGATTAGGCATGTTGAATATGGGATAAGTTTCATGATCAAAATGAAAGGATTTGAGTACTAGTAGGGTTTGTAAGGGGATTACTATCAAAATCCACCATAGGAGGAGGGCGATAGGGTAGGAGGATGGGGCCTCTAGGTACTATGAAAATGGATGGGTATTAAGACATGGTGGAAAATCTCTAATATTATAAATAGATTTTTAAAAAGTGGTTACAATAGGTTCTTAGATATGTAAAACACATAGCCATGCAAGATTGAACTCCATGGCGGGCATATACTACTACAACTAGTGTGGGGAGTGTACCTTAGGGGAGAGACAATAGGGATGGTAAAGGATATGGAGGGGATAGTGAAGGAGGTAGAGTATATATCCACTTGAGACAGATATAGTTAACTAAATAGTCATATTTATGGCTAACTATATGGATTAGCTTTGTATATATTACATATTATGGCATCTTTATGATGTACATTTGATTTTTAGATATATATTCATGAGTATATGTTACAAATATTTATTACATGAATTTATGTTATTTGATTATGGATTTTTATTATGTGGATTATGTTTATATGGAATATGAGTTTATTTATATCATGGATTATATTGTTTGTATAGTGTTTACATGGATTATGACATTTCGATTATGTGATGTGGATTTTATTTTTGATTATATATTTATGTGTATATTTTTTAATAGATTTATGATGGATTATAGATTTTATTACATGTGATAATTTATGATGCTAATGGCTATGGATTTTATATTATATAGTTGGCATTTATATGGATTTTTTATTTTCATTATACTCATTAGATTATATGTATGGGATTTTATATCATGGTTGGTTATGGATTATGTTACCAAGGATGCATGACTCATAATTAGCTTGGACCATAGCCAACACTAGGCCTCATGTTGGTTTTGAATATATGCCCTTTTATCTAATGTTAATGAAAATCCTTAATAATCTCTTGTCAACTAAATTCATAAAAAATAGGGGGGAGGGATTTTCATATAGGAATGGGGGAAAAAATTAACTATTTGGTTATACATATGTTTTACATTTTCAAGTTTAATTTTTTAAACCTTAAGCTAATACATAGATATATGTAGACTAATCAATGTAGGAAGTCTATAAATTTGATGAAAGTTGATCAATATAGGAAGATTTCATAGGCTATAATTTTGATTTTATAGATTTTCACATATTTTCTTTTAACAAAAAACTAATCAATGCAAGATGTTTCTTAAATCATAGACACATAGGCATCATTCAAGGAAGTGGTCTACATGTTTAGATATATGTATTTGAGTAGCTATCCTTTGAGGGATCAGTTTGTAATTTTGTTTTTTTATTGATTTTGATAACCATTATCCTTTCAGGTATTAGTCTATCACTTTGATCTTTTTCTTTATTTTGATATCCCAAATTAACTTTTTTGCCATGGATTATACTTAAGGCAACCTAAGGTGTTTTCATAAGCCATAGAACAGGGCCATGTGTTATATGATGTAGGATTATTAGGAAATAATTATATGGTTCTATGATATATTTTGAGTGGAGATAATCCATGGGAACATGTTATGAATATATCTAGGGTGTCAACATTTAAGGATAAAATTGGTATACTACTAGAAATACACATGATTCATGGTCATTTATTGGGTATGTTTAGAGATAGGGGATAAGATTTTAGGAGAACTTATGATGACTAAAGTTTGTAATAGGATTATTAAAAATAGAAAGGACCTAGATGTAAATTAGTAAGAGGCTCACATTTTGTTTTTTTGATAAGAGAGGCCAAATGATATGACCCATATCCATATTTATGAGTGGTATTATAGGGTCTAATCTAATTTGTGAAAATTTTCCTTATTTATTTCTTTCCATATTTGTGACATGTTTATTTTATTTAAGGACAAGGTCATCAATATTAAATTCACATTCTTTTAAATGTTCATTATATACATGTTTTATTAATTCTTGGTATACATGAAGGTAATTAATGGCTTGGATCAATGCTCATCTAAAATTTCCATCTATGCTAATTCATCCTAACAATAATCCTCTTCAAAAACTAAATCCTTCAGAGATATCCAAAGGGAAGGAATTTTGACTTCTAGAGGAAGAACCACTTTGGTACCATATACCAAAGAAAAAGGGGTAGCCCCTATAGGTGTTTCAATACTAGTTTTATAAGCCCACAAAGTAAAAGGTATGAAAATTTGCCAATCCTTTCTAGCCTCATTGAAAATTTTGGTTAATATCTTAATAAGGGTTTTGTTTGATGATTCAACCTATCCATTAGCTTATGGATAATAAGGTGATGAGAAGATCAACTTAATGCCAAATGAATCACACAAATTTTAGACTTACTTATTTTTAAAATATTTCTCATTATATGTAATGATTTTATGTGAGACACCAAAATAAAATATGATGTAATGATTAATAAAATAAAAAATATTATCTACTTTGGTTGAAATAAGGGGAATGTTTTCCATCTATTTAGTGAAATAATTGGTAGTAGTAATGATAAAGCTATGACACTAGGAAGATTTAGGATTAATATGCCTTATAAGGCCTAAACCCCACTGGGAAAAAGTCCAAAATTACTTAGATACTTGTAACAGATGTTATTTACACTTCATGCATTTCCTAACATATTCAAAGTTTAGTATTGATTCATAATGCGCTAATAGTATCTTAATCACACCATTTTCTAAATGATAGTTAAACCACTAAAATGGCCACCACAGATTCCATCATGATTTTATTTGATCATGAGATTTTATTTAGAATTTTTGAGACAATGAAGGAGAATACCATCAAATCCTTACTTATAAATAATAACCCCTAGTACTACATATTAGTATTTTCACTATTGAAAAGCACACTTAGCATTTTTACATAAATCTAAAAGAATAATACCTTCAGATAAATAATCAAATATCTATGTGTATTACATATCCAAATGGTTTTGCTCTATAGTATGGATAGAAGGAAGATCAGTTTTGGTATAAGAAGGTTGATTGACCTTGTGAATAAAGACAAATTTTTAGACTCCTAGGAGATGGGATAAAGGAGGCCAAAAAATCCATGGTATCAGTAAACTTATTGATTGACCAAGTGGTCTAGATGACATAATGGTTAAGGGTGGATAAAAACTACTATATTAACATCTTATACCTTTGGAGGATTTTATTGTTACACTGATATATGCCAATTATTTTATTAACTACTAGTTGGGAGTCCCCAAAAATGTGAAGTGACTTAACACCTAGAGCCAAAGTTATTTGGAGACCTATAATTAGGGCTTTATATTCCTCCATATTATTAACATAGTCAAAATCAAGATTAAAATATAGGGGTAATGGAATGCCTTCAGGTGGTATTAGAATAATCACTACTCCCCTTTCACATTCACATTTATATCTATTAAAGAATAATGTCATCTAATATTGAAGATTTTCCTAGGATGTGGAGGCTATAGATTCATTAGGGAATTCATATCTAGATGGTAGATTATCAATAAGGGGTGATTTAACCAATTGATTAGTGATTATGTTTCCCTTAATTTATTTTTGGTTAAGGAACTTGAGATCAAAATTAGTGACTGACATCAACCATCTTTCCATTCACTAATTCTGATAGGGTTTTGAATGCATAAAACTAAGATGATCAATATTGGTAATGACATAGATCTTATGATTAAGAAAATAGTGGTGAATATTGGAATATATTAATACTAAGGCCACATATAGTCTTTCAACATGCATGTAACAAGTCTCATACTCAACAAAATTATGAATTATATAATAAACTACTTATTCTCTATGTTTTTCATATCAATGGGTAAGAATGGCACCTAATGCATGATATATAGTCAATATATGCAAGTAAAAAGGCTTATCTTATCTTGGAGGAATAAGGATAGGGGGAGATAAGAGATACTTATTAAGAGTATCAAATACTACTTGACAATTTGAATCCCACACAAACTGGGTGTCTTTCTTAAGAAGGTGATGGAATGGTTAACATCAGTTAGATAATTATGAAATAAAGTGGTGAATAGACTATGGTTTCCCTTGTAAACTATGAAGCTACTTGAGGTTGGAAAGAGGTGTTATATTGATAATTTATTTAATCTTGGTAGGATCAAACTAGATTCCCTAAAGGGAAACGATAAAACCTAAAAACTTACTTGATAAAATTCCAAAGACACACTTTTTGGGGTTAAGACAGACCTGATATTAGATCAAATGAGCAAATTTTTATTGAAGGATGCATAAGTGATCCTTATGATACTTGGATTTACCAAGGAGATCATCCACATAATCTTCAACTATTTTTTGAATTAAATCATGGAAAATATAGGTCATGACACACTTATTAGTTACTCCTTCATTATTTAATCTAAAGGCATGACCCTATAACAAAAATTCCCCCATAGAGTAATAAAATATGTTTTATGTTCATCTTATAGGGAGATAAGGATCTGATTATAACCATAAAATCTATTCATGAGTGACAACATCTTTTGTCTAGTATTGAGATCCATGAGCTAGTTGATATTGGGAAGGGTAAAATCATCTTTTAGATAAGCAATGTTACGATTGTAAAAGATGATACAAAGGTGTAGTCCCCCTATGGGATTTGTGACAAGTACTATGTTATATACCCATTGAGGGTATTTAATGGGTTAGATAAATTTAATGGATAACAACTACTACAATTCTTCTTTGATAAGAAGCACTATGTGAGGATGCATCTCATGAAGATTTGGATTTATTGGCTTAGATTCAGGAATGGTAACAATGTTATGAATGACTATAGTAGGGTAAATTCTAGGCATATCACTATAAGAACAATAAAAATCTTAGATATGATTAGAAAAAAAATTTACCACCAAATATTTCACCTTAGATATGGTTTTTCAATCTACCTCTAAGATTTGGGCAGCACTGGATTACCTCTAGGCCTATGGGTTGCCTATAATAGAGGTAAACCTCTAGAATTAAGGGATAACTCCTTAAATATGACTTTTCTTGATTATCACCTACACTAATTTATTTCTTATATGAAATTTGATATAATCAACATAGAAATAAATTACTCTAATGAGGTGATACACTAGAAAGATCTCCACTAGACTACCATACACTTACACTAAGAAACATGAGTCATAACACTAGTCTCAAAATTTTGAATTGATATAACATTAGTATTTCAAACATGGAGGTGATATGCATTGAAATAATCAAGGTGAGTAAAATAGAGGTCAGATTGTAATCACTTAGGCTACTCCTTACACTTAAAGATACACACATTCACTAGACTACACTTTATGTGACCTATTAGAGTGAGAACTACTTGCATCAAACATGAAAGGTTGAGAGAAATCAAGGATAGATACTAATCACTTGAAATTTAACTATACACCACTTCACACACTTGTAAAATATATCTTTTGAACTCAAAAATATTTTTCAAATCTTTATTTTAAATGCAAAATATAGTATCAAACTAGTAGGGCTTCACCATACCAAGTATGGATTTTTAAAAAAAAGCCAAAATGTCTTGAATTTATATAAAATATGACAAGAAAGAGAAGAATTAAAGATAAAAGTTCACATTAAAAAGTGTCAAGTGATGATTACTAGTTACATTTCATGAGAATGAAGTGTAAAATAGACCATGAAGGTCTTCTTGGACAAGTGTCTATATAAACTATGACAAACTATCCAAAACTAGTGTAAAGGTCTTCAACTACCTTCTTAAAAATTTCCTTCATGATGAAGCATATATTGAATGCCCAAAAATAAAATAGGAAGACTTTACACATGTTTAATAACTTATTGGGGTTGGAAAAAGCTATGATAGTCATTAGATGCATCCCTAATTACTAGACTTCTTCATGACACTTGTACTCACCATCTGTAGTCATTCATTGGTCTTATAAGCCTCATTATTTGCATTTTTCATCTAAGTGGCCTTTATTTTATCAATAAAATCCATGGAAGAGGTGTTAGGAAACCTATTAAAATTTACCTCTCCTTTTACGCCATGATTAGACCTTAAAAAGGATCCCAAAACAAACCTCTCATCTTCTCACTAAGTAGTCACTTTGTCTTTTCATTGCATGTCCAAGATTTCTTGTGATGAATGATGTGGAAGATATGTTTATACTATTTTTTATGGGGAGATATTTATATGGGGGTTGTAAACATTCCCCACATATCTCCTACAATTATTATCACTCTTTAGTTCCCTTCTACACTTGTGAAACAAGTCAAAACCTCTAAAAAAACATAAATTTAGATTGTCCATACAAATAGGGTACATACCAATTTGATGATAAAAATAATGAGTGAGTGATTGAAATTTCTATATAAATTTCATGTCCACTATCCCCATATGAATTAATATTCTTTCCTATTTTCTCCATCAGGTCTTAGATAAGGGTTTAAGGAGGGTTTTGAGATGTTTGGACTACTAAGGATTGTTCATAAAATCTAGACATCCAACCTCTAAATAAATTCCAAAAATATTGATTATATAACCTAATTAAACTATCCCAAAGTTATTTAGGAACCATTAAATAATTATATATAGATATTAATGTTTTAAAATTGCCCTCAAGCTCCTTGAGTGCATTATAGACACCCCTATTATAGGTTTAGGCCAAAAGTGATCCCTCTGAGTGGTTTCCTATAAATTGATGGTTTAAAATAGTATTAGGATCTACCCTTAAGGTATTCACATGTTTTATAATTGTATTTTGGTTATATAAATGGAAGCTAAACCCTTGTAGGGCTTAGGTCTAGTTTTAGGCCTAATAGGCCTGACCATGTTTCATTACCCAAGACTACCTATGAGTGGTTTACAACATTTATAAGTGACTGTTCATGTTTTTTTATTTATAAATAAACTATATAAATCATCATTAAATTCACTTAAGACCCTTCAATCACATTTCCATCATCCACACATCAAACCTATAGAGTGGTCTTGACTGGGAGTGCCCTTTATTTGAGACAAAATAGAGGGCATATCCCTTTTATGTCCTACCAATTTTAATATATTGGAATATGGATTAGGTCATGAGCACCCTCTACACATAATTTTAATTCCTGATCATAATTTTATATTTATTAACACTCCAAAACTTAAAACTAGTCTCTTAAGCCTAGAAATTATTTGTAGGGTCTGAATGCAAAGTTGAGCCTGTTCTATCTCCATCTAAGTCAGAGTGTTTAGGTCTAGGGATAACATGGAAACATGTTATAAAATTTATGAGAGTGTAATATATATGTTCATCCTATGCTACATCTTTGCCAACCTTTCACACTATCTCTCTCCACTTGCCTTATCTAGTCTATAGATTGTGTCACCTATAGGTGATAGTCAGGTTGAGTTCAAAAAGACTCTTTATATGTTAATTAGGGTTTGAGTGCTTCATTATTTCCTATCTATCCTTATGAGATCATTTTATCACTATCAATTGAGTGAAAACCTATGCCTATAGGGTTATCAACACCTTCTCTCTAACAATTAATACTTTGTATGCCTATAGTCATGACGTAGGTGACATCTTAGGAGAAATAAGATCACTTTTAGGTGATGACCTATGTCAAAACATTGTACTTCAAATATTTTGACTGCTCCTAAGGTTATAGTATCATATTCTACTCAAATGAAGCCACTTTTTCTATATACCATGCTTTCATGTGTCATGTGTTGTAAGGCCATTTAGGCTTACGAGTTGTAGATTTCACTAAATGTCTATAGTATAAACTTGTTGGAAATGGAAACTTATTTACACTACGTTATCTTAACCAAAAAACTAATTACTTGTGTCAAGATATTGTTTCTCATCCTAGGATACATGATGAAAGCAACTATGTCTATCTATACCATCAAAATGCTCCACCAAGGGATGGCATGGTATATGGGAAAAACATGATTTAAATTAAACTAAGGTTAAGTGTCTCAATTACAACTTTCTTGACATGTGAGCATGTTTCTAGGTCCTCTTGCCACATGATGGATTTAACATTGTCAAAATTATAATTCTTATGCTATTATACCTAATTCAAGGTCTCCATTAAGCTTAAACACCTTCATATCACACTAATTAGACATCTGATGAATACTACTTATAGGTAGTACTGCATGCTATATGATTATGTGTGGTGAATTAGTTTTCTCAACTAATATTTGATCACTTGGATCGTATAATATTTCTATTTATACTTTGATATTGCCTTAACCATCTTAAGAGATTCTTATTTCATCAATGTGCATGGTTAGATCTCCTTTACACTTGACTTTAGGTGATAATTATAGGAAGATTGACTATTTGTATAATTTGACTATTCACTCCAATTCTAGTCTTTGAGACCAAATCTCTAAAAGGGATAACTAATCAACATGCTCTGAGAGGTGAGAAATAACATCACCTTTTATTTCAAAACCAACATAGGAAGAACTTTGATACTGATGAAAATATGTCTTTAGATCTCAGTAGTGTCTCCAACAAGTAAGAATGAGATGTTTATGCCAAATCATTCACATCACATGTGAAAACCATAAAAATAACCACGTAATAAGGGTGTTTATTCCCTTCCATAACACATTCAACATTTTTTTTATAAATACCAATCCAAACAAAGAATAAACTCAAAGGTCATGGGGATGTGTAGTAGAAAAGAAGAGAAAACATTATTAACAAAGATTCCTGAAGAATAGTACACAAATAATTTAAATGTTTACATTAATTTTAATTAAACAAAGATTAATACCACCCACCAAGTTTATTTACTCTAACTCAACTCCTTCTGGTTGTACCAAACTAAAATCGGTTGACCATTTCTACTTGTCTAAGAGATTGATAGCAAAGATAGAAATTTTTTGCCATTTTCAAGTTTATCAAAGCTACTTGAGCATGTAGATGGAATTAGGGGACCTAAAGAGACACTTTTTAAGTCCTCCCATGTGGCAAATATTCTATGTAGGTTGTATAATAACTAAAAACTACCACTTTTCTCATTGATCTTCTTGTTTAGACATGGCACCTATAATTGTCATTTCAAAACTACCATCTCTGATATGCTCATATGATATAGGATGTTGAAATAAACTTGGACACACTTTTATTCCTATGGAAACTATACAAGTCCAATAAATGACTCAAAATGTGGCTTTGAATGACATAGGACAATCTATAGACAAATATGACAAAGATAAACATAATGTTTGACCTCATGAAAGACCATGGTACAAATTTTAAACCCTAGTAAACCCATATAAAAAATTTTACTACATATGGGGTTCAATTAATTTTACTTATGGCCAAATTATTCAATAAGAACATTGCAAAATCTTAGTGTTCCTAAGAATCTAAGGATTGGCTCACTTTGATATTTCACGGGACCTCAAGCATCCCTATGTTAATATCAGTTGTGACCACATTTAAAATACTAGGAGACTTATATGGTATGATATTATTCATATATTAATATCTTATCCCTAAATAAGTTAAAATGAAATCATCATCCTAACATTCCATTATGTGGATTAAGGAAGAATTTTCATGTATTTGGTTAGGAAAAACTAGGGGAAGGGATATGGTCTTCTTGCTATAAGATTAATTTATCAGTTCCAAATGAATGGTGATAATAAAAAAAGTTTGGTGGGATGGAAATGGTGTCATCAATTTTCATATTAGACCAAGAGGGGATGAGGGAGTTTCATCATCAACATTCATAAGGATGTGAGAAATCAAAGATGATCATCATCAATTTTAGGGGTTTTCTTGAAATTGAGGCCATGTTTCTCATGTAGTTTTTAAGATAATTTATCATAACCTCATGGGATCCTTGTTTATAAAATCATATGCCAAAGCCTTTCCAAACACATAGTTGTAGATAGGTTTGTGTGAAGTGTGTTTTGTCAAGAAAGGAGAATTTAGATGTGAATGTTTTGACACACATTTGAATTTCCTTGTATAAAGGGGATTGGCCAATTCCTCCATAGGTTAAGTGTGTTTGGAGGTAAAAAGGTTTGAAGGGGATAATTTCTCCTAGGTTGGGTTGGTAAGTACATTATTGGTTAGGGTATCTATATTCTTAAGGCATTGATAAAGTGCTGAGAGTTGACAACTAATATTACCCTACAAAGAGTTGTTGGAATGTCAATCTAAAAGTGTTCACATCAGGGCTATGGGATGAAGGTATAGTAGAGTTGTTAAATGTTTCCCCCAAATATAATGGAATCAAACTATTTAGGGGGATCAAGGCATCATTATGTTTATAAGTTAAGGTACACATCTTAAATAAATGTGGAGATACTAGATCAACATTGATCTTACCTTCATGTTCAAATTTAAGACATCAGTTCAAAGTGGAGGGAATACAATGCATAACGTGTATCCATGGACATCATAATAGGATGTTATATTTAAATTCCCCTTCTATTACATAAAATAACCTAGGGAGGGTACATATATCTACTTGGATGGGAATGACAAGTGTACCTAATGTGGGGGCAATAGTATTATTAAATGCTTATAGGATGGCTAGAGATTGAGATAAAATAGTTTTAGGTAACTATAGTTGCATAAAAGCATGTGAGGAGATAATATTTATACTAGTTCCATTATCAGTCATAACTCTTTTTATTTGTGTTTGATTAACTTGGGCAGTGATAAATAATGGTGGGTCTTGGTCATCAAGTTATAATGGTGATATTTTAGAATCATGAAACATGATAGATGAGGACTTATACAAAGATGCAATAAAATATGATAAAGGATGATGTTCATATAATTATATTTGGGTGCCTTGCATGACCTCTATGATATCTTCATGATGTCATGGAGAATTTTTGATAAATTCATATAAAGACATATTGATGGATTTATTTTAGAATTGATACCTATATCAACTCTAAATAACTATTATTATGCTCTTTCCCTATAACAAAAACTTTAGATTTTGGGATAGGAATTGTAGTATTGTCTAAAATAAAATAAATATCTTTTATGATAGTCACCTTGACTTTTTCAGGATTTTGGGTTTTATGACCCTAGGCCTAGGATCGAATGGCTATATGTATTGCATCTATCTAAATTAGTGGTGGGTTTATCATACTTCTAGAATCATTCAAGTATAGAGGGTTTAAGATGGGTTGATACTAAGTTTTATTAAAGGTATTATATTCTTTTGAAGCTTATTCTAACCCTTTGGGTAATATACTAGTTCCCGAAGTGGTCATGACTCTAGTAGTTTAACTATGAGGATAATCATGACCAGATTGTTCCAGTAAAATATCATCCTCTTCTAATAAATTTTGGACTACATATTTTAGAGTGTTATAAATTTTAGTATCATATCCTATTATTTGATGTTAAGTGCATTTCTTCCTTTCCTAATACCATGTCAATTTTTTTAATATGGGGGTTAATAGGTTTTATAGGTGGTAGTGTGATAAAGGAGGTTTGAAGGAGTTGATCGAGAATCTTAGAGTAAGGCAACAATAATGGATCTTGGTTGGGTTTTTTGACCTTATGAGGCATTAAATTGAGGTTTAATTTTATTTTGTGTCTTTATTCCTCATATTTATTGTTCAAATGTTTCCAATAGAGGGTACTTTATATTTGGAATAAGACCTTACACCAAGATTCTAAGGGTAATAAAAATTTAAGGGATTATGTATTGGAATTATTAATTTGTGAATATAACATTATAATAGTATATGATTCTTAGAAGATGATTCCATAATGGTGTTTTTTGGTCTTACCTAAGGATGGGGTCCCAATATGGATGCTCTAGTTCAAATTGGTGGCAAAACCTTTTTCTATTTTCAAATCTGGTCATAGTAGGGATATCCTCTTTAGGGAGTTAAATTATTATTGGTGGATGTTGTAAGTATTTATCTCTTGATGTGCCAAGTTTTTTATTTCCACTTCCTAAAAAAATTACCCTAATTTCTCTTTTTATAATATTTAGCTCATCTTCAACTATAAGGGAAGCTAGTTTTGGAGTTGTTCGATGTAATGTAGTAGACATCTTAGGAGTGAGTAATCTAGAAGGAATGGGTATGCTATGTGAAGGTGCATAAGTGAATAAAGGAATACCTTAAATATATTAAGGGATATCCAAATAAATATCCTCCTCAATAATTTTTCATCCTTTGTTTTTGGTTAATTACCTTGAACATGCTTAGGTAATGTTTCCTTAAGAGGATCCCCAATAATGAGATCTGGTAAACCTGAGTGAATATTCAGAGCATAACTAACTAATTCAAATGGTTGGAAAACACCTCCTATAAGGAGATATAGGATTTTAGTTGTTTTAGAAGGTGATTCGAAAACACTACCAACTTATTTAGGTATAATTTGATCATAGATTGTACTTATCACATGGGTTTCATGATCTGATGTACATCTTGAGTTTTCTTATATGTAATTAGACATAGAAGTATGGTTGGGGAATGGTTGCCTAAATATATATATGGATTGATTAAGAGGATAATTAGGATTACCTAACTATAATTCCCCTTGGTCAATAAGGGTTTGAACTATACCTTTGAAGTAGGATAACCTATTGACATCGTGACCTAGTACATGATGATAAATGAAGAAGTCATTTTATTTGAACCAAATATTCTTGGGGTAAGAATTGTTAAGGGGTTTGATTAGAGGAAGTTTGATAATACAAAAATTTTAAGAGATTGTATAAAATAGAAGCATACAACTCCCCTATGGGTGTGTATTTCCAAGGAAGAAACCATGTTAAATATTTTTTTGGTTGTGTTTGGGAGGTAGTGGGTGGATTGGAAATTTATCTATGGAGGTGCTAATTTTAAGACCACAACATTAGTAGTGCCTTTAGTTTTGGTATTGTTAGTCCATTTAGAGGGATCAAGTTTGAATTTCTTATTACGTAACTTTACATTTCCTTCTTCTAAAGCTAAAATTTCTAGTTTATAGGCCATAGAAAAGGCTTCATCAAAAAATTTAAATGATTGAACCCATAATGTCAATGAGATATGATTAGCACATGATCTCATAAATAATTTGACTAATTTTGGTTGAGGAAGGGAGAAAGTAAGTTAAATATATAATACTTCACCATCTAGCCACAAAATAAGAAATAGATTCATCATCAAATTGTCTAATGTCATAGATGTTGGTTATGGTCACTTTCCTTGAAATGTTAATTTAAAAGTGTTCTCAAAATATCTGGGCCAGTTTCGTGAAAGAGAATAAGGAGTGTTGAGGGATAGAGTTGTACGATTTTAATGCTAGCCTAGATAACAACATGGGAAATATTCTTAGGAGGAGAGCATCATCATGAGCTATGAGATAACAAGTCTGTCTAAATTATATAATGTGTTGTTGAAGATCTTCCTTACTTTGAAATTTCATAAATTTTGAAAGTTCCCACTATGAGGGGTATGGCCTAATAGGTACAGTTGGATTGATGGGTTCAATGCAATTTTTCTCATATGTGAGCATACTTTTATTCCTAGATGAAGAATCTTATATATTTTCCATCCTATTCATAATGTCAAGATAGGTATTATATTGAGGAATACCCACTAATTTTTTTTTTTGGGTGTTTCTAGGCAGGGAATGGAATGGAAAAGGGTTGGGATAAGGGATAACTAACATAAGTGGTTATGATAGGTTAAGATGTTGCCACATAATATGGAGATTTCAAGGGTATATTTTATTTTTGGGATGATTGAAGGTAAGTGGATCCCAAGGTTTGTGAGGGAGTTATATATTGAGTAGTCAATGGGATGTACTATTAAAAGGGTTGAGTTAGGGAAACTTGTTGTAAAGGTTGGGTTTTAGTATTTGAATATATCCTATTTTGGATGTGTGAGATATTTGCAAGGATTGAAATTACTATGTTTTAGGGTGAATTAGTGAGAGGTAGAGTAAGCATAAGTTGTGGTGTAGTAATAATTTGGGCTCAAGTGATGATCAATGATAGACTAATAAATACTACTGGGGGTGGGTTATTCAAGGATTTTGATACATTGGTATTGGAACCTATTGGGGTAGGATTATCAAGAAAGGAAACCATAATTGTAATAATCCCTTTAGGTCCCTTTAGGGGAATGCTAAAAAAGTTAGTTGAAGATTGGGTGTGAGGTGAAACTAAAATATGTATGGCTCAAGTAATAAGGTAATGATTAAGAAAAATTGGATTACTATCCAATATACTAACAAACTCTAGATCTCCCTATGTATAGAACTAGGGAATGCCTTCCCCCATAGAATCAAGAGAGGTGGGAAGACTCAGGGTGTTCCCCATGGATGAGGATGAGGTACGACATTAATTTCATTTCAAAAATTATTGTCATGTCAAAACCATGTAGAATTGAAAAGAAATAAAGAAAAGGAATTCAAAGGCACACAATATTCTTTTGATTATCTCATTTTAGTGAAATTAAATGCACACACTACTAAAATTACTTCAAATATTTTACTTTTTAAGAAACTAAATTTAGAATATGGTAAAGCAAAGGGTCAATGAGGGTAATAACAAATGGTAATCTAAAGATGCTTTTAGGTTTCGTTTAAGGATGGGAACCTCTATATACATGAAGATACATTGAGTCATGATTATGTGTTATAATAAATTATGTGGCTTGGTATTGGGTTCTACCCCCTCACTTTACACACCATAATGATAAGGGTGTCATGTGTTTAACATTTATACTTCATTCAAGAATTTTTATACTAGGCCAGTAGACCGAGTCAGTTTTCCCCTTGGTGATGAAATCCAAGTGGGTCCATCTTAGGTAGGGGAATGTTTTAGTTCTTTTTTTAAGATTATGTGGTTTTATTTGTGATTGAGAGAGTGTGATTATTATGATATATTGATCTACTTAGATTAACCTATGTGAATTATCTAAGTAATAAAATGATGAATGCCATTATTTTTTGACCTTAAAAAGGAAAGTAATAATTTTTGGATTTATTTTTTATTTTTTATAATGAAAATAAACAATCAATAAAATGCAACTAATTAATGATTTCACAATGAAAATAATAAGAACAATGAGACCTTAGGTGTCCCAATGGGCATGCTAGAATGTTTTATTATTTTTTGATTCATTTTATTTAATAAAATAAACTTACTAAAAATATAAATTATACAGGGTTTAAAGAGGAATGCTTATGATGGGGGATGCACACCATTGATCTAGTAAGGTGGGAGCTCATTTTTGGCTACAAAGGACTACCTACACATAAGATACAACTCAAATAAGATTGGATTAATAAGATAGATGAGTGGACTACCTGATACAAGATCAGTTCTAAGAAGTGGTACACTTCCTTAGAGGGATGTTATCCCACTATTTTATGCAATCAAGTGGATGGTATAATGAGATAAATTATAATAAAGCATGTGATAACATATGAAACTAAAAAAAATCAATCTACTACATAGATATTATCAAATATTTCATTACAATACACTATAGCTAAGTCTTCTTGTTCTTGAATTACTTCTAGTTACTTGGTGATAGCTTCTAGAGTTGGGGAAAAGATGATTGTACAAATTCCTAACTCAAATGATATGTCACTTTGATTAGAAAATAATGGGTGAGGAACTATGGATAAGTCATGAATTGAAGCCACATCATATATAATGCCAAACAAGGTCATCTACAAACTAAAATACATGATTTCAAAACTTGGAAGTAATAAATTAGAAACACTTAAGACTACTAAACTAGTCTCAGGTTGTAGACATAAATAAAAACATAGGGATCGATGTCTATTATCTCAAAATTGGTACCAATTATGTAATCGATGTCAATTCAAAAGGAATCATTTTTTATCCTTAAGGTGGGTGCTATAAAACTTAAGAGAGGGCCTAAGGGAGGACTTTAATATATTTTAAAAGTCATAGAGACTAATTATTGATTTATCTAAATATACTAGCAATAGTAAACAAAATATAAATGGATAATATGGTGATCAAAATTCATTCAAAAATGCAACATACTTACCTCTAAAAATGCTTCCTATGCTATAAAAATTATCTCATTGACAAAGATGTGCTTAATTTTGGATCGAGTATGGATGGGATGAAACAAGGGTGACATTATTTTGCAACATTCCAAGGGAATTTATTCAATGTTCTAGTGTGAAAGTTTAGGATCCTTCATCTTGAGGATGGATTGACTATAAATCAACATCAATCCTAATAGGATCGATGATGATCATGGGGATCGATATCGATCAGGTCAAATTTTAACTTGTTGGTTCCAACAACTCCAAATAATGAGATTAAACTTAGTCTAGGGTTATTTTAATGAGGCTCAATTATGGATAAGTTATTATATACTTAAAAAATATTACCTCTAAATAAACTTAGGGAGATTTTACTATATTTTAGGGATGGTTAACTAATTAATTAGGTAAAATGGTAATTAATAAGATTAATTACACAACATAAGATTGTAAATTGTAAAACTACATTAACTAGCATAAAAATGGTAGGGAATGGGTAATACAAATTTATTCCTAATAAAATGGTGTAAATTTATAGTGTCTACACCTTAATCAATTATATCAGCTATAATAGGCTAAGACACAAAACATTTAAACATCTTTATTTTAAAAGAAGATACAAATATGTAAAAAAATTGAACTCCATGTTAGTGTTTTAAATAGGAATTTATATTAAATTTACATGAGCTCATCAATGGAAAATTTGGTGATATCCATAACCTATACCATATTACCCACTAACTCAAATCATGTAATCAATTACTTTATTTAATTAACATATGCACGAGACTACCATGTCACTTGTGTAATTTCCACTATGTAACAAATAGGGTTTGCTTATTAGTGAAATTATTTATCTCATTAACCATTGAGTTAACCAAATTTATTAATATTAAGGTATATTTATTCCATAATGTAATTAAGAAACATAATCATTTGATCATATAAAACTACCTTATTTAACATCCTTTTTTATCTTCGGTGATAAATAACATAGAGTCAACATAGTAATGATTAATTTCATTCCCTTATGGATAATTTATAAATTAGATGCATTATTATTTTAATGTTCTTTGAGATAGAATCATATTAATATTATGATGCAAGGACCTATATTTAATAGCTTCATATAGCCAATTTTTTAAAATAAACATTTAGAGAATATTAATTAAATACCAAACTTGCATTGGTCATAACTTGTTACAACAAACATAATGAAAATGAATTAATCACTTTACATAAGTACGCATTCCAAAAATATAAATGAACACAATATAGAGTATACCTACTTCATTGATCCTTGAGACTTAACCAAGTCTTTTCGTTATTAATAAAAGACCCATTTAGTATTACAAAGGTATCCATATATTTTGTATATGAATACCAATTTGATAAATCAAAATTATGAATTATAATTATGTATCAATAATTTATTTATTCAATCTAACTTCACATTAAAATAAGCCAAAATAAAATTTCCTTTGTACATTTATTAACTACAGTGTAAAAATCATATAAAACTAAGTTATAAATTTTGCCAATTTAAATTCAATAAATAAGAAAAAATATAAAATAAATAAATTATATTCACCATTCCTTTTTATTTTATGAAAGTCTTAGATGAGTGATGAGTAATTGACATTACTCATCACAAATATAACAGATTCATGATTTAAAAATGGCATAATAGTTATAAATAAATCATAGTCAAATATAAAATGTAGTATTAAAGTTATGAGCATTATAATAGTATGGATCAAGACAAATCTTTCCATTTCCTTCCACCATAACTTATACTTCAGAATATAAATAAAAGTGTAATATAATATTAACCCACTAAAGAATAGGATGAAAATTATCTACTAAATACCACAAAAACCCATAAAAAAATTTACTATGAATTCCATTATTATCCCAACATAAATGAAATGAACCTTAAACACTAAATTAGTCCTTAAGACTATACAAGATTCAGATGTAATATTATATTTTAATAAAGCCATAGCCTAGATTGTATCTTTCTAAATGAAATACTACAACCTAGAATGAGTTGCCTTATACCTAAGCAAGTTATATATCATATAAAAATGCATTTGAATAAGACTAAAATAGAAATGTAATATTGATCAAGGTGATAGTATTATTTCAAATATTTCAAGTCATCGTAATATTGAATAAACTCATATCAAATTCTAGAGAATTAATAATACACTACAAATATTTAACAACTAATGACCCTATTTAGTTCCATTACCAATTGAAAATAGAATGCAATGAAACTCAAAGATTATCATTTAACTTAAATAAGTATTGGGGGTTTTGACTCTATACAAGTTAATTATGTAATAAAACTATAATACTATATACATACACTCATTTAATCAAATGGTAAACTCACAATATTTATAGACTAATTACGAAATCAAATCAATAAAATTAAGGTAAGTAGACAACTACTAAATTACCTTGGAAATAGAATTAAGCACATAAAATACACTTGAATGGGCATCCCAAACATATACATACTTTCAAATTGAAAATATCAAACACAATGTATGATTTACTCATAGTTTAATAATCAACTTGAAACTAATGTCAAATTCAATGAATCATATAATCATATATTATAGTCAATAGTAAGCATGTTTTTAATATTGATAAAAAAAGGTTTGTTAAAATGGACCCAACCCATTAAAAAAAAATCATCATGGACTTAGATCTATAAGTAAACATTAAAAAATGTCGAGATAACAGAAAGGAACACTATTGAAAATTACATACCTAAGATATTAAAAAATAGCAAAAAATAATCTAAAAAATAACATCAACAACCCACACAAGTCCACCCATACATCACTTCATTTAATTTGTTATTCATGTTAGTAATCATAGTCATTTTATTCCACTTTAAAAATATCACTAACTATAGTATTCATAATCAAAGTAATCATAGTAATAACTAGTAAGCATGTTTACTTTATATGATAATGAATAATATAATTGAGAATCCTTCTCATAGTATACCAAAAAAATAAAAGATAAAAAACATAAACCAAACATGCATTCCAATATACCCCATATTTTCATCAAGTTATATATTGAATTTGAAAGTCAACAAAATATTTTTTATTTCAAGACCATAATATATCTCCATACCATTATCTCAATGGCTTCATGTTTATAATGAATTTCCATAAACTATTACAAGACACTAAATATGTAGAAGACACTAAATCCAACATCCAAATGATCAATAATATTATTCATGATATTCTTTATAAAATAATCCCAGCCATATGTGGGTTCCCTACCCACCCCAACCATAGAAAACATCTAATCGAGAAACTCGAATGCACAAGGCAATCCTTTTAGAATTTATACAAATGAGATCATTAGAGTTAATTTTAAGGTTTCAAAAAAAGAATAATAAAGGGGTTTATAAATCAACAAATGCAAATGTTACCAAACCTAATGACTTTATACATTTTTCCAAAGACCCAAAATCAAATATAGTTAAATAACCATACATTTAGAGTTATTCTAACCATCAAATATATAGACCTTTAAGTTATTAAAATCAATCAAATAAGTAGACACTTGAACCATTTATTTACTCAATTCACCATTACTCCTTCCAAGGGTGAGGTAGAACGTACAACTTATCCCTACTAGGATTTTTCTTTGGATGTTTTTTAAAACACAATCAATTGTTTAGGTTTATTTATAAGCTTTTCACATGCTTCCAAATCGTAAATGTATTTTGTTTAAAATTTTCAAGCACCTAGTTCACATTCATCCTTTAATGAAAAACCCAAACTTAAGTTTTATCTACACAAGGTGGAAACCAACTTAAGCTAAGTATCAACCTCTTTCTCCCTACTATTTCTTCCCACTTCATCATCCTCCCTACTTTTCCAAAATAATTTTTTTAACAATTTTCCTGTCATTCTAGCTAGCCGTTCCATCTAGTAGAACTACTTGTTCTACTAAGTGTAACTCTAATGAAGACCACTTTAAATCATTAACAAATCCATTCGTAGATTCTAAATGTATGTCAACAAGTCCCAAACCCTTGTCAACCTACATGATCCTAACATTCACATGCATAAATTCACAAAACAATAAAATAGTTTCAAAACCAAATGAAACCCTAATCGATAGATTTTTGAATATAGTCAATTGACTACATCATTACTTTGGTTTGATTTAATTATCCATCTATCATAAGAATTACATAGACATAATTCTCTAATACTTATGGTTTGAACATTGTACCATGATTAATACCATGGTCCCTCTTTGATATATGTCATAGTTCCTTTAACACTATGGACTAAACAACAATGTAACTTAGACCTTCAAATGGTCTTATAAACTAGATCATTATAGAAACTATCAAATTTATTAATGACCTTTGACTTCCTTATTAAATGCTCAATGATATCCAAAATCCATTCACAATTTGTATAAGGCTTTATTAATTGGTGTAAGAATGATACCATTATCAATCTAATGCTAGTTGATTACTTCAATAATATAACAAATATTCTAAAATGACAAACAATAGAATGAAAATAAATAACCAAAAAATAATTGAAATTTATAAAAGAATACATAACATAAATCAAGACTATAAAATTCAATCAAAAATAGGCTTTGCCTTAAGTTTTGATATTATTGTCATCATGATTCTTAATCTACATGTTTTCCACCTTCATCATCATACACCTACTCTCCTACCCAACCTAGCTCATACTGAGGCAACACATGTAACCATATCAAATAAAGACATTAGTAGTACCTACTATCATATAAATATATCAATGATAAATAAATATAATGTTAAATTAATCATTTAAACTTGGTATAAACAATAACAATGTTATAAAAGTAATCAAACGTCCACATTAAAGTGTCAACATAACATAAAAATACAAATAAATTTCCATGACAATAATTTTAGGTAGGCATGGTCATGACAATATAGATATCATGTGTCTCATAATCAACATGCATCTACTTAATGCTTCAAAAAGTATACAAAATTTTAATGAAATTCTAATATAAATAATTCAAAACAACCTAATTACATTACCTTTTATATCTTCTCTAAAAATAATAAAATAATATTATGTGTATCATATATTTCATGGGCATCATACATATAATTTTTGGGATCTAAATAATAAAATGCATGGTCTCCTTAGTAGTGGTTATTCTATTATAGATAATTCACTTAAGCAACACACTCCTATTTCATCTCATAAAATACAAGTGAAAATATAACATTAAAAATGATATGGATGTAAAAAGACAATGTAGGAAAAGAAAATATTAAAAAAATAAAATTAGAGAAATTAATATTACAAAATGAACAAGATGAAAAAGAAAGATTGCAAAAAGAACAATTACTAAAAAAAAATTCTCAAAAACAAATTCAAGAGAAGTAACAAAGAACCCTTTTCAAACTTTTTTCATTAGTAAATATATAAATAAAAATAATCATACAAAGTATAATGATATATATCTATATGATTGCTAAGGAATCAAGTATCATCTCTGATTTATGCATAGAAAAACAAGATATGTCAAAATTTATAGTAACTTCTTCCACTCAAAAATATGACGTCAAAGTACCAATCACTTCTCTTCATAATATTCATCAAACCATACATGATCATTATCTAATTAAATATAAGATGCAATTTCCTAATAATGATTAACAAAAAATTAAATCCAATCTATGGTGTAGTAAGTTTACCTTACACAGAGACAAAAGATAATCAAAATGGCATCGTACAATCTTAAGTGTAGCTTAAGAAGATAACTTTATCCTATGATAATGATTATGTTCCAAATAATAAAAAATATTGGTATGATATCAATGATACTAATTATGAAAAAAATTAATATGACACTATTATATGTGTAAGTAATAAAATACTCATTGAGTATTTGTCAGTCCTTTTCATATCTAGTTGGAAATTATCTTTAAAAATATAAAACATTGCATAACCTCTTTGATTTAATTTTCATTAATAATTATTATTTTACTTATCCTATAATTATTATATCCTATTGGATTTATTTTCTCTTTGGGTTCTTACCCTATTGATTTTGAACTTGATTTGAACAATCCAAATTACTTATCTCTATGGAACTCAACTTTCTTAACAATGCATATCTTACACCCTATGACACTTACATGGTATTATCTTGTTAATTTTACATGATCACCTTTATCCTCTTCCCCATTGAGGAGTATGTGCATTCTTACTTATCTTAATCATTTATGACGCATTAATATAACTCAAAGTCACATACATATCTTGGCACATTGTTTGTCTTTCTTCATATTATGCTTTTTCACATTGTTGAGGATTGTTCAAATGCCTCATACTTCCTCAATTTTTAAATACATTACTTATTATCACCTTTTTTATAATCTATTTTAGCATTTAAATATTATAAAAAATTATATAAAGGTGTATTTATTTCAAAAAATCAAAATAATGCATAAAATCCATAAAATAAAAAATTCAAAATAAAGATTGAAATAATTTTTAAATGTTATTAGCTTAATTATTTTAATATGTTATTTATTCTATGTTAAATAAATTTCATATTCCAAATTTCAATACACACTACTTCTCATGAGGTACTTGAGTGTGATAAATTACATACTTCCACATGAATTTTTGATGTCATGCTTCCCTTATTACCCAACAACCTTGATAAGTTAGTGGCATCTATTCATTTTTTGTGAACACATTAATAGGTTGTATTTATCCGCAATATCTCTACCATTATGAGATACACATCATACAAATGTCTTAATAAATCAATGATATTTTTCACATGTATTAAATTAAATATGTTACTTGATAAAATTCACATTTATACATATGATGGAGCTCTACTAGTCTCATGTGCTAAATGTTTTTCTTTTCATTCTTATTTTATTACATGACAGGTTTAACTTTATTGCTTATGGTGTGTGTGGCCCTTGGCCTTGTATGTTAAAATAATTTCTTATATGGAATAATTATGCCATTTTATTTTATTCCTTAGCCTTGTGTTATATGAGACATTCTACATTTCCCTTGCATTTTTATTCTTGAGACTTATAAGTGACATATTATGCAAACTACATGGTAGTGTATGAGATTGATTATATGATTGTTATTATTGTTAAGGTACCATGATTCATATAATTAATTCTATCTCTTTTATATGATTCTATGATTCATGTCATGAATCACTTATATACTCTATTAATACTCTAGTGATGTGATGCATATCATGTATACATTTCTCATATGCTTCAATGATAAATCTTTCTAACACATGTTTCATATGACAATTCAATGTTATATTCAAATACTATGATGTAATAAATTTAAAATACTCATATTTATACTATATAAATATATACTTCACACATGTTTTATTTTAATATAAGTGATTTTCAAGATACGTCTCTCATCTAAAAATGGAGGAATCACAATGAGCTTTCCTACAACATTCAAGCCCCATCAGCAAAATTTCAAACTTATGGCAATATAGAATTTAAAAATGGAAATATGATTCATAATTTTTAGATTATGGAGGATTTTGGCATTCATGTTCAATCATTACTACTTTTACAAATTACACGTTTCAAATATTTTCATGAGTTACAAGTTCGAAGTTACAAAAGTTTCAAAAAAATTTAAAAAGTGACAAAATTTAAAAGATTAAAATTTAATTTTTTTAAAAAATTATTGGTTGAAAAAAACCTTTAAATATAATAAAAATACAAGGGGAATGATATGCATTCATGTTCATGCTTCTACTATGGCCTTTTAAAAATTATTAATTTTCAAGTTTCAAAGTTGCAAAGTTTCAAATAGAATATAGATCCATCATCAATAATGTGATTCATCTCAATGTTGCAAGTGGGTCACATTAAAGTATACTGACACTTAATATCTATGGTTACACTTTTTTAATATATAATGGGCCATATTTCATGGTTACACCCCTTCAAATATTTTACAAAGTACTCTATATAATCAAATTAGAGTTGGAGCATATAATATTTCCAACTCAAAAACATTCAGTGATTTTCAAATTGAGACTTGATCACTCTCAATTTACCATGGTTTAAAACTTATAAAAATGTCATAAAAAGTGGGCATGAACTTTTACATATCCAAGTTATAAGGAAATTATATTGCATACTCTCTTTGCTCTCTTTTCAAATTATAAATAACAAATTTCAATTTTCAATATAAGCAAATATTACTTTCAGTGGCATTGTTGCAAGGTTCTTGCATTCATGAATCTTACACAATAAAATTTTTCATCCAAAATAAAGTGTGTATAAACACTAAAGTTATTATCTACTTTACTCTATTAGTTTCATTTTATTACATCACTAGAATAAATACGGGGAAAATGTAAACACCCAAATTTGGCACAACACTTCTTTTTAATGTCTTTTTCATTTTTATATTAATGTAGGTCTTAGATAATAATTAAACAATTAATGGTAGATTTTTATTATATTTATCCATTTTAATTTATGACTTGTCTTATATTTTCCACCCTCTACTTAATAATTTTATTTTATTTTCCCCTTTTACTTTATGATCTTATATGACTTTATAAACCCCTTTTTAATTATTTTGAGTCCTATCTTATGTCTATAATTTTTATTTTAAATATTTTGAGTCCCTTTAAATTATTCTATGTCCGTTGTGTGCACCACAAAGTGTTTAAATATAATTCTAATAAATCCCTATATAAACAAACATATTAGAAAGCATTAAGAACAAAGACTCTCACATTCAAGAGTTATTTAAATCTCACATTTATAATACTAAATTACTAGAGCTATATTTTTAAGTACTATTAAATTTTTCATACTTGTGCCAAGGAAGATCTAGGAAGAGAAGCATATAGGTATGTATATCAACATTTCACACACACACACACACACACACACACACACACACACACACACACACACACACACACACACACACACACACACACACACACACACACACACACACACACACACACACACACACACACACACACACACACACACACACACACACACACACACACACACACACACACACACAGGTGGTAGAATTACATCAGTCTAACTCAATTTTTAGGATATGTAGGTAACACTTAGATTATGTCAGGTTTTATGAGGATAAATCATCTATTTCCCTCATTTTCAGCCTATTTTACATTTAATGTCTATTTTTGTGTTGGAATTAGGATTTTAATATTTTAGGGTTTTAAATGCATGAAAAGTGTTGATAAAAAGGGTTTTGATAAAAAATTTCTCTATCCCTTTATGTTTATCATTTTTATTGTTGAATTATCTTGTCAAACTTATGCTTGCCAAAATTTTATTTTATACTTTTTTTGAAAAATTCATAACTTAAATTAGATTCTATTAGCTCTATCTAATTTTGATTTATTATATTAATCATCCAAAATTTAGATAAAATAAGGCTAGATATGATGGCCATCCTATATATCCCATGGGATAATTGGATTAAATCATTTTTACACTAAGAATTCATGAACATATTTTATATTAAATTGATGTATGTGAATATCTTGGGTAGTATTAGAACCTTATGCAGTCCCAACTTATTATTGGAAACCATTTCATGAGTGTAATCCATCTCATCCTATGAATCATCCTCCACATTTAGATATCTCAGGCCTCCTCTATTTTTTGTATACAATGTTATAGTTATTTTATCTAAAAATATCAAGCACAAAAATAATATCTCTAAATTCTTGAGTAGTTCTAAAAGAAGAGGGTGATGTATAAATGGGTGACACTTCTTGTCTTTAAGATCTCTGAGTTACACAAAATTATATTGACTCATATTACTACCCACTTATCTCTCCTCTATGTGAAAACATAATGGTGAATTATGTATAATAAACCTTCTCACTTATATAAACTTGTATTTTTACTTAAAAATCTTAAATTTAGGGGGTGATTGTCACTACATCAATCATATGCATTGAGTGGGAAAGTGACCTTTGGTAGCTTTGATAAAAAAAAGTATCCATTGTGATTTCATTCAAAACCTTTAATTACTCTTTTATGCTCTTATTATATATATTTCATCTATATTTATGATCTTAGAGTATTAGATTTGTTTTGTGTTTTATGGGGCAATAGGTAAATATTATCATGTTTTATGACACCATCTAATTAGCATAGGGTCCAGGATTGTTAGAATATCTTATATGATTTATATGGCCATGGGTAAATATAATAATTCCACATAACACCATATTATTGGCCTAAGATCTCATGGTGCCATAATTCCTTTTATGGTTTGTGTGTCCATGGGGAATTTGATCATGCCACATGGCACCATTTGATTGATCTAGGGTCCTATAGTGTTAGTATTCCTTCTACACTTTGTTATGTCATGGGTAAATCTAATCATGTTATATGGAACCATATAATTTATTAAAGGTCAAATAATGTCAAAATTCCATCTATGTTTTGTAGGGTTTTAGAGAAATCTAATCATGTCATGTGATGCCATATGATTGTCCCAAGATCTTGGAATGGCAGAATTCCTTCTATGCTCTGCAAGGCTACAAGGAAATTTGATCATGTTGCATTGAACCATATAATTAGGTTAGGGTCTTGGAGTGTCAAAATTTTATTAACTCTACAAGTAAAAAAATAAATGCAAATTATGGTAAAATAGAGTAAAGAGAAATTTCCTAGAAAAAATAATGGTAAAATATTTAGACAACACCAAAACTTGATGTCAACCAAATAACATGAAATAAGGTCTTGGGTACACCCTAAAAAATTTAAAATGTCATAGTTTGATAAAATAATTATATAAAATTTTAATTCCATCTATATTATGTACTCAAACCATCCAAATAGTTATAATACAACCTAGTGAAAAGATTATGAATTCCATAGAATACACTCACTAGAATTTAAACAAACTTTGATAATAAATAAGTCCCTTCAAAAATCACCAAAAATTAACTTTAATTGATTTAAACTTATGAATCTCAAAGGATATATGGGGTATCCAATTCTAAAAATAATTTAGGGTGTGATGGTCACAAAAAATGGTGAATCTTTGGGGAAAACAATGTCTTGTGTTTATAATCCATAAATTTTTGTTTCATCTTTAAAAAATCATCAAAAAATCATGAAGTAGATTTTAATTTTATAAGGGTAATGAACCTTAATTTCAAATCCATCATATTACAAAATGTATTTTAATATATTCAAAGAACCACACATGTATATAATAATTTATTCACCATATCCCTTTAAATTTTATAACCTAAAAATAATCATCGTGGATCAAATTTTTCCAAGGTATAATTTTATCTTGATATTCTTTTGTTTTTTTGTATAAATGGATCAAATAAAGAGAAGGATCATGAATTGATTTAATACTTGCCAAGTTTTCATAGCCTTGATAGAGATACCTTTAGCTCCACTCTAAGACTAGCTCCTTTTCCATCTAGGTTTCCATAACCCTAATGGAGATTGCCTAAATCACCCTTTTGAAATAAAACTTACTAATTTCCTTTTAAGATTTCATATTATATTTTATATTTTTATTTTATTTAGTTCTAAAATTTTTGGGAACCAATACAACAAAGGTATCATCCTAAAGAGTATATTTCAATAATTAACTTTAATTCCTTAGTTTTTCTATAGCAAACATTTTTATGGCATTGATGAAGTTTTTATTTTTATATTTTAAATCTCCATTCATTTATGGATAATAATTAAAAGAAAATTTAAATGTAATTTTATTATCATAATCCTATTCTAAAAACTCTATTGATAGTAATTCATGTCCATTATCAAAAACAATAGAAAAGGGTGTGTTAGAACATGTGACAATACTCTCTTCAATAAATTTGATAGCATCCTTGATTGTGTTATTATTTATTTCCAATAACTTGGTCCATATCATATAATATTACATAGTTATGAGCATTAACTTATGTCCCTTATTATATTTTAGATTAAATACACTAATTAAATTGATACCCAATTGGTAAAATGGTTTATGCTCAATCGCTTGCTCCAAAGGCTTAGCTACATGTGTCTCTATTTTAGAAAATATTTGGCACTTATTTTCAGTTATAACATGGATATGAACATATTTAAATATCATGGGATAATAATACCAAACTCTTATTATTTTATGTGCCATTGTGTTACTATAAGGGTGACCTCTTCTTAGTTTGGTATGGAAACTGTTGATGATTTCATCAACTTTTATCGACATCACTCATATGAGGTAGATCTATTCATGTTTTTTGTGGTAAAAATCCCCTCTCTTTATCATACAATAGGATTCATTCAACATGAGATATCTCATTTATTATTTATAAATTTTTATAGCATATACTTCAATCAAAATATATTGAATGATATGATTAATCCACTAGTCATGCATGATTTGGGTTTGGTATATTTACATCATTATGATCCTATAGTCAACTTTAGTGATTATTTGAATGAGGCATTGACATTTTACCATATTTCATGGATTAATATTGATGTCATATTACTTTAATTTAGCTATAAATTATGTTTTACATTATTTAAACTCATTCTATCCCAACATAAGTTTCATAGTATCATCCAGTACGATAACATGAAGCTTAATGTAAATATTTTTTTTCTAAAATTTTTCATAGAATTTACCAAGGCATAGGATTACTATTTAAGTATATAATAATTTATCTTATCATATTTCATGTTTATTCTCATTAAATTAATAATATATTCTTCATAATTAACCTTTTTTGTTAAGATAAATGTTATAGTATTCTCCAAGGTAAAGGAATAAAAGTAAAAATCTTTGTAAAATTTGGAGTACTCAAAAATAGGGCCTACATAATGGTGCTATTGATATATTAGAATGTAATTTTTTTTGAGGAATCAACTCCATCCTTCAATATTTTATAATCATAACATTATGGGGTCCAAAAATATCATCAAAACTATAAATATGTTTGCACACTAAAATTATATTGGCAAAGAAATATTTTAGTGCATTTTACAATTGGGAAATGGAATTTTGGAAATAACATTTTATATTTTTATGTTAATATAAATAAATTAATTTATGATTATGTGACACAAATGTTTACCTTTAATGATACCAAAGATAGTCTTTTGTTGTTTTAATTAAATTCCATAGCTTTGACACCACTTGAATACTTTATTAGGTGATGTGTGTGGTCTAGCCTATGCTCAAATAAAATGGTTAAGTCATCAATGCCAATTATTATGAATTTTTTAATACAACCTTGAAATGAAAAACAGATATCCCATTAGAAGGTTTCACTTACATTGATTAGACTAAAATGCATTCTCTTATACATAAATGGCCCCCATTTGGTTATGAAGGCTTTTTTGGATTTGTCTTTTTTATCAATTACAAATTGGTTATATATTGAGAATCCATCTAAAAAATACATCATTTTAGAACCAATAAATTTTTTAATTTCCTATTCAATGGATGGTAATGGACATTTGTATTTATCTAAGGTCATATTTGAGTTTTTAAAGTCTACACAAATCTGATTTCTCCACTATGATTATAGATGAAAATTAAGTTGGCTACCAATGTGGAGTGGTGAACTAGGAAAATAATTTTATATGAGAATAATTTCCAAACTTATTTATTATTGATAGGTTATACATTCTTTGATCTCCCATTCCTCTTCTTAGGATTCTATCCTTGAGGATCAAATCATCAACCTCTTTAGTAAGGTCTTTATACAAGAAGAAAATGTTTCAATCCTCAAACCTCCTTCAAAAGAAGAGATCAAGACTATCATTTTATCCCTAGAAAGGGACAATGCCACTAGGCTTTATGGTTTCCCACCTTTCTTTTTCCAAGTTTTTTGGGACACTATTTGTCATGACATATGTTTGGATGTAACTAAAGTCTTCAAAATAGGATCCATGCTCTAGGATTTCAATAACACATTTATTGTCCTAATTCCCAAAAAACAAGGGGTGTCAAAGTCATCAAATTTTAGACCCATTATATTTCACTCCATTTCTAAAAATTTGATCCAAAAGTCTCACCTTCACAATCTAACTTATTTGAGACAAAATTATAGTGGATACACAAGGTGATTTTGTCTTTGGTAGATAGATTATTGATTGGATCATTATTGTTCATGAAACCATCCAATCAATTTCTCATGTGGATTATAAAGGCATGTTTCTCAAACTTGATATGAACAAAGCCTATGATTGGGTCTCCTGGTCTTTCCTTGACAACATTCTAAGGAAAATTGGGTTTAATCCTTGGGTAAAAAAATTAATTTATACCTATATTCAAAACCCTTTATTCTCAATTTTAGTTAATGGGGTACCTTGAGGTTTTTTTCCAACTAGAAGAGGGTTAAGACAGGGGTACCCTCTCTCCCCCTATCTTTTTATCATCCTAATGGAGGCCTTAAGTTGACTTATCTATATAGCTAGATCTTCTAATATTATCAAGGTTATCACCTATGCCCCAAAAACTAACCTCATCACTCACCAATATTATTTTGATGATACTATAATGATGGGAGAAGCCTTAGTCTCTGAAGCTAGATCTTTCAAGAAGATTCTTTAGATGTATGAAGGGGTGTCTAGTCAAAGTGTGAATTTAAATAAGAGCTCTATTCTCTTCATCAACAATCTGATGGATCTCAAATCTAAAGTCACTAACATTCTGGGTTGAAACATTTCAAATTTATCATCTACTTATCTTGGCATTCCCCTATTTGATGGCTCACTGAAATCATCTTTTTAGATGCCTCTCATTACTAGGATTTAGAAAAAGTTGGTTGGTTGGAAAGGGAATATCCTAAATTAAGATGGTAAATTACAACTCCTAAATAATTCCCTTCAGAGCATACCAGTTTATTTCATGTCCATTTTTGTCATTCCAAAATGTATTGCTAACAAGGTGGAGAGTATCCAAAAAAAACTCTTTGGAGAGGTTAAGAGGACAAATTTAGATTTCCACTCATTTCATTGGATAATGTCTATCATCCAATTTCCTCAAGTGGTCTAGGAATGAGAAAGGTTTCAACCATGAACCAATCTCTCTTAGTGAAATAAGGTTAGATAGTGCTTACAAAGGAAAACTAGTAGACCAAAATCATTAGGGCTAAATACCTCTCCTCAGATGAAGGCTTTCATTTTTTAGTGAACCTAGATCATGTTAATGATTTTTCCTTTTGGAAAGTGTTGTAAAAGGGTAAGAATATCCTTAAAATGGACTCAAATGGAATGTTTGAAGAGGCAATAGCATGGATTTTTGGAGTGATTCATGGATTTTGACCCCACTGAATCCACTATCCAAGATCCTGAATTGATAGCTTTTTTCAAAAATAACTATGGGCTTAAAGTAAGGAATTATTAGGAAATTATAAATGGGCAAAAGTGTTGGAAAATTTTGGCCAAACCTAGATAGGATCAACACCAAACCCTTCTACTCCAAACTCTAAATGAATCTATCTAGGACATTCATATCAATCGAACACCTAAACAAGAAAAACTTATTTGGAAACATAATTCTAGCAAGATTTACTTAGTGAAATTAGGATTATTTTCTTTATGAAGTTTATATGAGGAGGATTTCAATTGGAAATATCTTTGGATAAAAAATCTCATCCCTAAAATCAATGTTTTCTTCTAGTTGGTTGCTCAAAATAAGATCTTAATAGTGGAAATCTAATCAAAAGAGGATTAACCATCCCCAATAGATGTTCTCTTTGTAAATAGACAATGGAAATAGTGGAACATATTTTCCTTTTTTTCCCATTCAAGTTGACTATCTTTTAGTGATTCTAATGAATCCAACATTTCATGGGTTTTCCCAAGATCTTTTATGGACTTAATAACCCAATGGAAACCCCCTTGGGAGGAACCTTTGTTTACTCACTAGTGGAATTTGACCCTACCCCATATATGCTAAGGCATCTAGAAAACTAGGAATGCTTACATATTTGAGGGCCTTCAACCTCATCCTGAGTCTACATTCAAAAATATCAAGGCCTTCATGCAGGAAAATTGGTCAATCTCTACTCACATCTTTGACCAACGTAGGTCCATTCCTTCATCTTTAAATTTTAAATATCTTAATTTGGTCATCCCAGGTAAAGAATAAGATAAATGGGTGTATATATCTCTATTTAAATGGTCTCCCCCCATTCCTTAGTGGGTCAAATTAAATTTTGAGTGGGCAATAAAGGTGAATCTTGGCCCAGCCAGGGTGGGGGGTTTGATCAGGGATTCTTCATGAAATATCAAAGTGGCTTATGTAGGTCCTCTTGGTATTCAAACCAACCACATTTTGGAATATTTAGTAGCCTTATAGGGCATTTAAGAGGTAGTTAAACTAGGTTCTTAATTTATTCATATAGAAGGGGACTTGGTGAATACCATTAATTGCCTTAAGGGTCTATCCCTATCTTCTTAGAATATTTTGAGAAAATTCAGAGATGCTAAATCCATTTTCAATCATTTCAAAGGTGTTATTATTGATCATTTTTATAGAAAATTAAACAAGGGTGTTGATTACCTTACAAATATAGGTGTCCATAGAAGTGATTACGTCACCTAGCATGATGGAAATTTTTTCAATGATGTCATCCAAATTGTCAAGAAGGAAAAGGGACTTGCCATTTAAAGTCATGATGATAAATTATTTTAAGACTATATTATGGGTTATGAAAATATATTTCCACATGTGTAAAGCCATCTATTCTAAGGTGTGGCATGAGGGCCAGTCATTATGCCCTCTCACCCATCTTGTGACTAATCATTATTCTACTTGTGTCTATTTTTTAATACCATTTCGATCTTCGTAGAAAACCTACAAAAAATAAAACAAAACTAAAGTGAATATGGGTGGTGATATAAATTGATTTGAAGTAATTTCCTATTTTGACATAAAGAAAAATGATCATGTCTAGCAAAAATTGGTTAAAGGGGGACTGACCCCATTCATGGAAAGGTTGGTGGGGTATTGCACATAACTTTTAAGGGATTTTTCCTATGGTTGGAATGATTATGAGGTGAGAATATATGGGCTAAAGATTCAAATAACTGAGGAGTTGATTGGGGAGACAACTGGAATGGAATGCAAGGCATCTAAATACAAGCACCACAAAGAGGTGCTCATGTAAATTTTATTTAGGAAAGAGAAGGAAAAATATGGGCCAAAACCTATATCCAAAAAAGTCTACATACATGAAAATTTTCCAAAGAAATGGTTGGAGGTATGTCTCCAAATAATGTGGTACATAAAGTTGGAAGGTAAATACACCATTCTCTATTCACATCACTTCCTACTTTTAAACCACTTCAAGGGGCATATCATTAGTATCCCATTTTTTATATTCTAATCTCTATAGTTTTTGGTTTTAAATTTCAAGAAGAACCCTACTATGGATCTTATCCACTAGGTCCTCATTTTTCTACTGATTAAAAGGGGGAACTAGTTTGGTCTAAGAACATTTTTGAGGCTATTGGTATCAATACTGATAAGGAGGATTTAGAGGTAGAGGGAACTCATTCCTCAGCTTCTAAAGAGGAAGATCAAGGAAAATAGTTGGGGGCTTCCATCACTCAAGTTTATAATGATACATTTGATCTTAGAAGCCCTTATTTCACCTCTTAAGGCAAAACCACCCTAGGGGTTAATGATAACAAGGGTGTTGTAGACTCCCTTATGAAACTCAATATGAAAATCATGATCGAAAATCTCCTCTGTGGTTAAATTTTGGAGGAATTTGAGAACTTAAATAATTTTCTTAGTTTTAACAAGTTTTTTATGCATGATGGTAGGACCCTCAAGACCCACAACTCTAATGAAGACTCTTTTTGAAAGGATGTTGGGGAGGAGGACATCTAGATTACTGAGGATATCATTAAGGATTCCCCTCATGTAGACCTCAAAAGGAAGAATCCATAAAAAGTGGATGAGAAATTTATCAGTATCCACACAAGAGGAAAATGTTATAAGAAAGCTAATACGGTGGCCAAGCAATTGGTTCCCTACTCTAAGTTGAAATAACTCTAGTTATTCATGTTTGTTTGGGTTGGATTTTTTGTGCTCTCATCTAGTTTTTGGCTGATGTTTAGTAGTTGTTAGTTTGGTTATTAGGGTGTTTACCCTTATCCCATTTGGTTTCTTGTTTGTTATCACTCATTTCTCATTCCACTCTCTTTTATATAGGGTCCAGGTCACTTCAACCCATTTTAACCTATCAAATGAAAAAATAGGTTGTACAATGGGATTAAATATTAATAATGTCTTCCTTAGGGACTTTTTCCCTCTTTGAGTGGAATAATATGCATCATGATGCTTGTGTCAAAACATTTCAAATTTTAATATGTCCAAGAAATCAAAAATTTATATTATATGAGTAACCATCTTAGTTTTTATTTTTCTAACTCAGTACAATAAAGATCAATAATGACATCTTGGGATTAATCAATTGATCGTAGGTTTAATAAGATGGAAAATTTCCTTATAGACTTGTGTATATTAGATATTTTTATTGATTTTTCAAGGTCAAATACTCTCTTGAGTGATACCACTCCTTTTGAGATATTTTTCTCTTTTAGAATGATGATTCTATCACCATCATAGTTTTCTCCTAAAATATCATACATATCATTTTATTCAATAGTTAATGCATCAAAAACTCTAGATTTGTTCATAAATTCATGGATTTGTTGATCATCATTAAACAACTAGAAGTTATTGACAATATCTAGGAATAAGGGACAAGGAATTATTTGATTGAGAACTAGCGTATCTTGGATTAATTTAGGGAAGACATATTTTTATTTGACACTATGATATAATTTATGACATGATTGTTCTCTCTAGGAATTAAGACACTATTAAAGCATCAAACAATTCAAGAAAATCCCAATCTCTATATTAATATTTATGTAAGTAAAAAAAATTCTAATGATAATTAATTTTTCCTTGATTCATAAATATCCAAACACATGTATTTATTTGAAATTATGATTTAACTCAAATCACAATACTATAATTAAAGACTTGTATTCTAAATAGTTATTAGTATAGGGAAACTATAAATTTTAGGTAGCCAAGTATTTTTTTTTGGTGGACTAATCAGGATCACTCCCACTTTTGACCCTTGTTTATAATTATCTCTATCAAAATAAAGGATCCATAATCTAGAGGAATCATGAGATTTATCTTGTTCATTACCTATGGGAATATTGGAGAGTTTATAAATACCTAAGTAAAGGGACACAATATTCACCCTTTCATTTATAGCATTATATTTATGATCATGTAATTCAATCTAGACTCCATATATACACCAATTTCATTGGATATTCCTCACCAAGGTAGCCACATATGATAAAAGTATGTATACATATATCCATTAAGTGTTTTGGACCAACATTAGATCAATAATATTCCATATGCCTTGAGTATCTCTACTAATTATATGTATATAAATTTTTTATTATAGGTTTAGAAGCTAATTTATTATGGACATTTAATAAATCTTAAACTACTTTTACTTCATAATTTCTAGTGGGACAACAATCTTCTCATATTTGATTGGTGTCAAACCTAGTTTTATACAAATCCTTACAAGTATAACATTGGTTGAGACTTTTGAATAAGCTTAGAATGTATGCAAGTTTTATCTAAATAAATAGTGAGACAAAATTAAAGAACCTCAAAGTTGTTCTTATGAATCACTAGGTTTGAGTTTGGCATTTTATTTTTATTATGAGCTGATTTTTTAGTTAGTGACTTTAGGAGTAAGTCACATTATTTTATGATTTGGGTTAACTCATGAAACATAGTGTTTTATTTTAATTTTTTTCATGTCCTTGAAAATATTATAGACACATTTAATAAGAAAATATGTGTGTTAATGGTGGTAAGTTGATCTTTACCTTTTAGAGGTGGGGGATCATTATCTACTTTTAGATCAATGGAAGTGACATTACGTTTTGGCAAAGTTGATGTTATGAGTGTTTGTTGGTGTCTCCTACTCATAAATTCATAATTATTCCTCTAATATTATTATAAATTGTGATTCTCATTTGTGTTATCTTCTAGTTCATTAGCCTCTTTCCATCACCACAGTGGTACTAGTGGAGTTTAATATATCAAGGGATTCAAATGTATTTATTATGTTTTGGTGGTTTGGGATGAACTCGTATCCCTCCATATGCTTTTATAATATGTCAAATGTATTAAATAACTCAATACAATCTAGATCTACATGTTTGGTTATGTTGTGTGCCCTATGGGTAAGGCAAGCTCATAAATGTTAATCTCAAGTAGTTTGTTTGATGATGGCTCAAAATTATTATTTGGGCATTTGAATTGTTAGTTTTACCTTTGGTATGTGAAATTTCAACTAGAATTCGCTCCACCAATATTCCCCAATTGATTTTGGAGGCCTACTAATTCATTAAAAATATTTCAAACCATCTTTTATATTGTGTTAAATTTATTTTTTATATAATATATGGGTGTAGTATGAACATTATTAACAGTGAAAACTAAGGGTTCAATTTTTTTTTGTGGTATCACCTCTTCTAATGGCTAATTAAGGAAACCCAGAGGTTTTTTTGGTGCCACATGTCTTAATGGTAAATTTTTTATTATTGGGACAATATTTGGCACTATATTAATTTTATTAGCAAGAGGAATAAGATTGAATATTGGAAGATTTGGGTTTATATTTGAAATGTTTGTAATGATTTGTCCCTATGGAATTAGTTATCAATCCACCTTAATATCTTTATCATATTTGATGGGAAATTTTGTGACCAAGGGATCTCTATAGATAAACATTGATGTCAAAATATCCAATCTTTTTTTAATGTTTTAAGTGTTAATGGGGCATCAATATTGTACAAGGCAGTGACATTACTATATATATTTTGAAATATTGCATTAAAATATCTAATCAACTCATTTTTTCTCTCCTTATGCTATAAAACTATAGGTACATTGAATAGGGATCAGTAATATATCCAAATTAGGCTAAAAAGGTATCTTTAAACTAATTCCAACTATTGATTAAATTCTCAAAGAGATTCAAAAACTAGTCATATATGACATCCCTATAAGGTAAATGGTAAAAGTCTACACTCTATGTTCTCATGTTCTAAATTTATAAGTATTAAGGTATATTTAAAAATATATATGTGATATTAAATATTCCACCCTCTATTAAATTTTAATAAAGGAAGGTACCTACTAGGATTTATGGGTAGGTCATGGACACTCTTAGTGATATTTATGTCTCAACCTGCCAACTAGGCCATTAGTCTAAATGGGTTGGGACTAAATTTTCCAGTGAACTAGGATAGGTCCTATATATTATAGTTATTTTGGGTCTCCTATGGGTTTTTATAGGTTTTAAAAACAAAGAACCTACTTTATATATTGATCTAGTGTGATGCAATGGGAATTATATATTATTTTTTATTTTGAAAATAATTCTATTATGCATAAATTTCAAGATTCAAGGCTTTAATTTGTGACTTTGGTTTAGTGTTTAGTTTAATGTTAGAAGTTTAATATGGAGGCTCAAGGTGGAGTTTTAATCCCTCGTAGTTCCATATTTCTCTTTATCTATTCATGTTTATTTTAAACACACTATAGAGAATAATGGGATGAAATACCTTTTGTTTTAGTACCCCCAAGGGTGTTCTATGGCATAATGTTTAGTATTTGGATCTCCTGCATAGTTTAACTAGAATAATTTGATGGAGAGATAAACATATCACCAAACTCAAAGAAATATTTCTTGCATTTCACATTATATGCCATCAAACTTAAGCAGACTTCTTTATGTTTTTAAATTTGTGCCTAAACTAAATGTAACTCCAATATATATATATATATATATATATATATATATATATATATATATATATATATATATATATATATATATATATATATATATATATATATATATAAAATAAAGGGTAGAGTAGAAAATAAGTTTTATCTAACACTTCACATGGATGTATCCTACTAGAAATGATCACTTTTTAAATTCTAATTATAACTTCACCAATGTATAATTGGTTTGGTATATAGTCAAAATAAAATTAAAATGGCATAGAGTCTAAGGAATGATTACTTGTAAACACCATCCTTATAATATTTCTTGTGTAAGATATTTTATTGTAAATAATAGTTAGATAATAACACATTCATCTATGATAATAAATTTAAAACAAAGTTAACTATAACAATTAGTCAAAAAACATTAATCATCCAAATTGAACTGATTTTCATAAACATTTAAAATCCATATAATGATAAAAACCAATTTAAAATATCAACCATGGAGATATTGAACATTGAGAAATCATAAAAATTATAGTAACTTGTAAAAATCTCCATATATTTTGAAACTAATATTGTTAAATTGAAATCTTCCTCCTAAAAAAATTTGCACAAAGATTACATATAGAGGATCGAAAACAAAATTATCATAATATACAAAAGTTTTTATAGATAAATAAAATCCCATCCCATAATATAATTAGGACCAACTAACCACTAAGTCATTAAAATTAATATAAAATATGGCCAAATGTTTCTTGACACAATATATTAGATTAGTCCCCACTCTTTCTCTCCAAGTTATCATGACTTAGAACTAGCTAACCATTTTTGGCCTTCTTTTTCTTGGACACCATAGGAAATTATCTATATGAAATAATGAATCATAGATATATTAATTATATGTTTTCTAAAAAAATATTCCATTATGACACAAGAGAAACATAATTTTTTAGAGGAGACCTAAAGTTTAATTTGACTGAACTAACCTTATCTATACTTCTTATGTTCTATCACAAAGTTGAAAAATTGTTGGGATCCCTTATTTTTATCCTTAGATATTTAACACTTGAAATATATCTTGAAATTATTTATATGTGCTTTAAATTCTATAATGGTTTTGAGCTTGTTATCTAAAGTGAATAATGTTTTTATATTAACCTCCCAAAAACAATCTAATATCTTTCTTTTACACCCATTTATTTGCTCTAGTATACCATTCATATCTATTAGTCAATCCTATAGATATGTTTCCATGTGTATAATGAATTAATGCTTATAAGAGGATCACATCAAACAATGTCATGATCTTCAACTTAGGGATAAGGTTCCTTTCAAACACCACATCGATTTTTTAATCTTGTTATCAATTTTCAAAATTCTATCTAGATACAGTTGTACTCTTTACTTCAAAACATTACTTCTTATTTGGAAATTAAAAAATTCATTAAATGAATCTGTACAATAATTAATAGCATCTTAATTTTTTATTACCATGTCACAAAGGAAGGTGGTCTTAGTTTGACTTTCAAGGATTGTCACCTTTTTATCCATCCCCATAACTACTTGTGTATTCATTTGTTAGTTCCCACTAACTAAATATTTTGGTTCTTATACAAATTCCTTTACACCACCATATCTTCTTCTATTTATCTTATTATTTAATGATAATAATTTTTATTTAGTATGAAAAAGTATGAGGTTACCATATTCAGTAAATATTCTTATGGTTAACATCTTCATCTTGTTATTGGAGTCTTCTAATCTCAATTTCACTTTAGATTCCAAATGGTATATCATTTTATTTCATTGGGACTTCATTGCATACAAGTGATCTATCCTATCAACTTAGATATTTGTCCCTATTGAGTACTGGTTATGGAGGTGGAAGGTGTTTGATCAGTCTATGAGGTGGATGGAGTGGGGTTAGATTATGGTAATGGGGTGGGAATGGTCATGTAAATGGGTGGAGGTGAAACATGGATGCCTGGGGTGATTTATGGTATGTATATGGTCATAAAGGGTGCCAAGTATGAATGGATTTTCTAATATCTCATGTGAATTGATGTGGGCATGACCCTAGGGATATTATAAAGTATAGTGAATGAAGATATTGGTCGATCACAAACTTGAATTGAAAAGTTGGGTTATTGACACAATAGACCCCCTATGGTACTAAATAGAGGTGAAGTTATGAGAAAATCATTTGAATAAGGTATATGGGAAGATGCACTTATAAAACTTGACCTACTATTAATTGGTTAGATAAGGATAATGTTTGGTGTGATACCCTACCTACATAGACATAGTAAAAATTGAGTGGTTTTATATAATTAGGAGGACCAATGGATGGTCTCACATGAGTTGTTTTATGGAGAACAAGGGAACTAGATATTGAAGTAACTTCTACTATAGAAAAACTAAGTGGTAGAGAAGTAGTAATAGGTAATAATCTAATATGGGATTTAAAAATAGATCCCCTTATATTACAAATGGTGGTCATTCCAAAATAATATTATGAAATAATATGAGGAAATATGTGAAACATATTTATTTTGAGCTTGGATTTAGTCTTATACATCTCACATAATAGAAAATTAACATCCAAAATTTCCTCTAGTACATGTTGCACTTGAGCTCCTGGATTATTAGTTATTTTCTAACTAATAAACTCCAACTTGGATATAACTTCTACACCATTTAGTGGATTAAAATGAAAATTATTATCATCATGGTGCTAATTAATATAGGGTACATTGATTTTACATCTCAAATCATGTACATGTCTTCTCACATTTCCATGGGGATCACATAGTTTAGCCTCATGGTGATTTAGGTTGAATGATGCTTTGTGTGCTACCAAGGCCTAGATGGAGGGGAAAGTCTTGAATTCCTTATTGAAAATATCATAGGTAGATATGGATAGGTATTTTATTTTCTTTCCCTATAAAGAACACTATTCCTTCTTGCTTATATAACCTAGAAATCACATGATAAAGTATGATAAGTAGATAAATCATGACTCCCTCAATCCTTATAACTATGAAATTATCATAATACCAATATGCCCCAATATATATAATGTATTTCCTCATGAAATCTGATAATCTAGGCATATTTTCCTCATTTATAACTTTGTATAGTGGGGAATAGAAATCATCACAAATTTATTTTATTTAACATCTATAATGGTGCTCATATAACTTGTCATAATGTAACTCAACTAAATATAAGAAATGTGTCCACTGATGAATATTTGGGTGTCTAAAAGGTATAATTATAGAGGACCCATCCACTAAATATGACATCATATATAAAATGATTCCATTCCTTGTTCTCATTACCTATTTCTCTAGGTTGTAGAAGATTATTTCCCCTAGAGTTAACACTTTTTATCATCAATGATCATAGAGAGAAAGGGCACCCATATGTTATTCACATGCACTATGTCATATTCCCCTTATAGCATATTCATCAATAACATGCCAATTTTTATGCCTTCATTAAATAACCTAATTGGATATGAATCCATGTCACTTATGTTGACCCAATTGTTTGTGTCTTATTCCTTGTTCTTAATGGCTTCTCTAAGTTATTTCATATCTAATATAAATTGGGAAACCTCTTGGTTATATGTGATAGTAGGGTGTGGTAGATGATACTATTTTTAAAAGGTGATAATAAATATTATGTCCATCATATACTTGCCATAGAGGGACTAGATTAAATCATTTTAGCAATATGAATTCATGAAAAAATTATATATTAAATTAATTCATGGGAATACTTCAAGATTTAATTCAATGTTGTGCATTCCTTACTTTTAAATGTAAACCATCTCATGGGTTTAATCGATCTCATCCTATAAAGAATCCTCTTCATTTGTGATCTCTTGATCCTACTCCAAATTGATGTATGGGAATACCTTAGACTTTAATATCAACGTGTGAATTCCTTACTTTTAAATAGAAACCATATCTTGGGTGCAATCAAACTCATCTTGTAAATCATCCTCTACATTCATAGTTGTATATCCTACTCTACTACTTTTTCTATAGAATTATGAATTAGGTATAAAAGAAGAGGGTGATAAAACCATGGGTGACACTTCTCATATTTTATATCTCTGTATTACATATAATTTTATCTAGTCATATTATTACTCAATTATCTCTCATTTATGTAATCAAATAATGGTATATTGTGTAGAATAAACCTTCATGTTTAAATATACTAGACTTTTGAATCCAAAATCTTACATGTAGAGGAAGGTTGTCACTACATGATCATGTTAATTGATTTGGAAAATGACCTTTAGATTCATTAATAATACATTTTACCCAATTTTATCTATTTCAAAACATTTAAATATTTTATTATACTTCAGTGAGATTTGGTCCATCCACATTTCTTCATCCCAAGGGTCCTAGAGTTTCAAAATATACTTGTGTCATGTAGGGCCATGGGGAAATATGATCATGTTATGTGGAATCATCTTATTTTCCTAGGGTATTGGAGTGTCAAAATCCTTATGTGATTTTTGGGGCCACGAGTAAATATGATCATACCACATGGCACCATATAATTGACTTGAGGTCTTAAAGTATTAGTATTCCTTTTGTGTTTCACAAGCCATAGGGAAATTTTATCATGCTACATGGAACCATATAATTAACCAAAGGTCTTATATTAATTACTTATAAAAGTCATAGGGACATAGTTCAATTGAATCATGCCATGTGACACCATTTGATTGACCCAACATCCTAGATTATCATAATTAATTATATGTTTTACATGGTCATAGGGATATTTGATCTTAAAATATGGAATCATCTTATTGGTCTAAGATCCTAGAGTATAAGGATTCATTTTTCACTTCATGTTTCCATATAGGAATCCTATCATGTTTTATGACCCCATCTATTTGGCTCAAGGTATTGAAGTGTTAGAATTTAAATAAATCTATGAGAAATAAAATAAATAAAAGTTAAGTTAAGATAGAGCAAAGAGAAAATTAATTTTTAAAATATATCGAAGAGTGACAAAGGTTTAGAAAACTTTAACTACCACTTTAGGTGTACATTAGATAAATTTAACTACCACATGATGATATAATAATTAGGGAAAGTTTTTGATCCATCCATGATATATACTTAAATCATATAAATAGTTATAAGCATCCTAATCAAAAGAGTGAAAATTACATAGAATATAGTCACTAAGATTTAGATAAACTTAGATTTTTTTTAAAGTCCCTTCCAAAATCACCAATTATTAATTTTACTCAATTACAACCTATGAATCTCAAATGATCAATGGGGTTGTCCGTTTAGAAAGATAAGTGGGGCTGTGTTAGTAAAAAAATTATATCTTGTTCGAATTGATAATTCATATGAATTCCTCATAATGATTTTTATTCAATATTATAAGGATGGTTTTCCATGGATTAAGCAAATTACATAGCAAATACTTAGCTCCAAACAAGAACATATGTCAAATAATAACAATGTTTGGAAAAAAATTCACACATTTGATTTAAACTCAATTAAAAGAGAAAGGTGCCTTTAAAATAAGAATTGAGTAATAATTTTTATAAAAATTTACAAAAATACAATTTTATATCAGATATTAATGTGCTAGAAAGTTTATCAATATACACCATAACTATTTTACTTTTTTGGATCTAAGATATATAAATAATGTAAAAACATGTCAAGTTAGGTTACGTTAAATATACAAATAATTCAATTTAAATTTAAATTAATTTTTATATATCACATTGTTTTAATTTATAGCTGAGAAAGCAAGAGAAATAATGTACTTAGATGATTTTTGTTTTATGTAACTCATAAAAGGTGTCTTTATAGCTAAAAATGATTTTTTACTACTTTATCAGCTAATCAAAATTGAAATAGAGGATGATTACCTCTTTATATGTTATTATAATAATCTAACCCCTAAGGTATCCCTCATTGTATAGATTTTACTAGCAATGTCTTTATGCACTATGTGGGTCTATATCTTATGAGACCCCTGGCCCTGCACCTAAAATATGGTTCATGTGTGTATGTATGCCTTTGATCTTGTGTATTTATGTCTATTTTCCTTCTCTTTCTAGTCAAACACTATTTTTTATTTCAACCAAAATATTCCCTTAAAATATGGTTAGTATTTTAGGTTGGATAACCCAAACTACTCCTCATTAAATGTCTAAGTGTTTCCTACATTATAATGTTCTGATAAGGGCTCAAAATACACATAGATATCCCAATTATATGTTTTTATATAACATTTTAAAAAATATATAATTAAAATTCAATGTTTTTATCTTCAACATCTCACACCATGCAACTTCGATTTTTTTAATTTAGACTTGTCATTATAGACTACTATACGGATCCTAATTAAATGTCTTTTAGATGTGTATGAATTTTTTTAATATATCAAGATATTTTTAGTGGATTCCTTTAGTTTCCAAGTGATTTTCAAGTATTCACTAAGTAATTATAAATATATGATTTATTTGTAATTAAAGATGAATCTTCACTAATTCCCACTCTTACCAATCCATGAAATGTGTCCAGATTAACCTAGTGGAGACTTCCTAATTTAAAACATATCTGTTGAGTGAAAATATACACTATAGATAGAGGTAGACCCATACTATTACTAACAACATCCAAGAGTTAATAATAGTGTCTTATAAGTGTAAATCATTTACCTAAGATATGGATAAGGTCATTCTTGGATTCTAAGATGTTCTTGTATAAATTAAGATTAACCTAAATATGGTTATCTATTGAATAGAGTTGGATAAGATAATACATAAGTAGATGGATAGAGGAAATGTGTTCTAAATATTTAAATTTATTCATGTTATCCATTTATGCAAAATTATATCAAATTTGATGTTTCTAAATTTTCTATTACCAAATTTAGGTGTCTAAAGATTCCCCCATTTTAATCCAATATAAAATAATAAATTTTATACATGTGATAAGCAGACTTGGTGTTGATATGTGTCACCAAAATGCATTATTTTCTCCATTTTAAACTTGATGGTAAATTAACAAAACTTCCAATTGTTGAATTCTTTTAGAGAACACCATGGGGTGATCATGTCTCAAAGGGATGAAACTACAAAAACTAGAAGTTGAGGAGTGTGAATGCCTAAACTACCATTGGAGGTGTGATATAAGTTTAGTTATTTATTAACCTTAGTCAAACTTATATAAACATAAAATTAAATATTTTATAGAACACAAAAACTAGGTTTGTATGTTAAAGTGGGATGAAATATGTTCACATGTAAAATCAAAAATCTAAAATAGGTTTGTATGTAAAAGGATCAATTATTGGAGATGGTTATAAACCAAAAGTGCATATGTAGTACAATTATTCCCTACTAATAATAAATGTATAAAATATAAAATTACTATCATAAATAAATTCCATGCCCCTAATATGATCCATTTGCCCATCAAAGGGATATATAATTCTAGCATTTTCTATCAAAATGTCATATAATGTCTCAATTGTTCCTCACAGTCATGTATAATACTCCAAATATGTCTTAATATACTTATTTTAACCCATATGAATCATATAATATATATCAAAATGTGAAATGTTTTTTTATCATGGCTTGAATATTTGAAACAAGCCCATTATATGCCCCTTTTTATATGAGTAATGGAGCCTTAGAATTATTCATCTCAAAAGAATAAGTTATTGTATCATGTGATATATATATATATATATATATATATATATATAATGATCATGTAAATTATATATAAAAACATGATAATATATATCATCGTAAAAATAAAAATGATAAGATATGTCATCATATATATATTTTTATCATTCAAGCATGTGTGAAACATGTAAACAAATATAATGGTCATACAAGAGTCAATGCAAAGTATATTAATCAATTAATCATATGGTGATAATAATCATAGTATATTCATGACAACAATCATGGAAAAATCACACAATATAAATATTTAGATATAAATCATAACACTAAGCTCATAGTAACAATCATATATGTAACCATGAACATGCACATAATATAATGTTCAATAATCACACAAACATACAAGACATGACACAAATCTAACACAACATGGACACAAGATGACCATGACATAGACTAGAGGTTTTGCTTACGTAATTGATAAATGGTGAGATAAGACACATATTACACCCATATAAAACTTAATATAACAAACATCAATGATTAATAAATATCATAATCATCAATATTTATCACCCATAGAGTAATCCATTTTAGTCTAAAAAATCAATCAATGTCATGATCTAGTATAGTATAGAAATTTCCATAGGAAATAGTACTCTAAAAAGTATGAATAATATCTAGTCATGTACAATAGTCTAATATGATTAATGTACTAGTTTAGAAAACTATAGCATAAAAAATGTATGAATATTACCCTAATATATAGAGGTCTCCTATGGGTTTGAGTAATGGCATGCATCTTTATGTTTATATATCATATGTAACCTAGATTTCATGCATCTAACTCATATATATCACACAAATCATGTGAATAGAAAAAGGATATGTGAATCACCATGTATATGACAAACAACATCAATAAAATATATTTATGATAAAAAAATTTCATGTTTAGGTTTTTTTTCTATTTTTTTGAATATTTGATTTTTTTTTGTATTTTATGAATATTTGGTTTCTTTGTATTTTTTGAATGTTTTAATGGATTATTCCCCAATTAATGTATTATTCATCAAGTGGATTATTAATTATGATTATTTTGTCTCTTAACAAGGTAATTATATTTTCATATATAATCATATCAAATGTCCACATGGCACCATCACTTGAGTCATCATACCTAGAAATGTTTGTCACATTTTCCTCTACCCTCCCAAGACATAGATGTGAAATAATTATATTTATCTTAACATCACATGTAGGTTCTAATGACATTTATTTACATTATGAAAGATTATTTATTCTTGAATGTTTGAATTTTTGGTGTTTATAATTTGTATCTTACTAAATTTTCATTAAATTGTTTTCAAACTTGAATGTAACATATTTATTTGGATCATTGATGTTGGATTGAATTTATTCTAACTAGTGTTATCTAAGTCTAGCTTGAAGTTGTTACATAGTGTGAATTAAAAATATTAATGTATCCATCACCTTTGGATCACAATAAATTGGTAATATAATAAGCCTTAATAACCCCTTGTAATAAAATGTGTGTTGTATGTCATTTATTGTGTGGACTAACTATTGTAAAAATTAAATGTTACATGTGTTGGCTCCTTTTTTTTTTTTAATTTTAAATTATTTCATATGGTCAAATTTTATAAATACTTAAATATGGGTTTATTTATGTATTTTTATGTTATTTTGATGCTATTTTATTTTAGTGGATCATTGGAAATTGGATTATACCTATGTAATTGTAAGAATTCCTTGATCATTTAATTTTTGAGTCTTTAGTTGTAACACGTCATGATTATTTATTTCATTTCTAGTTATTCTCTGATACCTAAATATTATTTACCTTCTATATGTGATAAATGAGCCATAGATCAATTTCTAATTGTAGGTAATATGATCAAATTATTATCAAATAACATTTGTAATCTTGTACTTGGTATGTTTTGTAAACTAGTTACTTTCAAAATTGTATCATTGTATGTGGAAGGTCTCACTTTTATAATCTCTATGTTGTTAAATGAAATTCATATAGATATTGTATATTAATCATCTATACATTTTATGATGTACATTGCTTCCGATAATCGAGTCATATGATATTTTACAAAGTGTTATCTTAATGGATTAATTATTTTGAAAGATTAATATCTTAAATTTATATTGCAACAAAGATTTTTGAATTTATATTCATGATTTCCTTATAATGTGGGTCATGGTATATTTTTTGATGTACCACAATGAATTCACTCTTATATTTATTACTTTGTAGAGACTCCTTTATATATTTTTTTACACCATTTTACCCTCATGGTTATTTGGAAGGGATTCCTTCCATTATCTAACTTCGGTTAAGCATAAAGGAGGCATTGTAATTGATCAATGTTTATAAGTTTTGAATTTTCTTGATACTACCCAAACTACAACAAGTGTAAAGTTTAGATAAGGCTATTATTCATCTACATCTTCAAGGATATTATTAACATCATTATTTCAGTTAATTTCAGCTTATATTTTGAAAAGGAAGAAGAAAAAACTAAATATGAGTATGGTTGAAAAAACCTATTTGATTGTGCATGTGTTGAATGAAATGATTATAAAGAACTCCTCTTTATCTTGGGAGGATGACCTATAGATAATAAAGAACTAAAGAATTTTTTTTATTAAATATATAGTTGTGTGGATTTCCTAGTGATAGATAGATCCTAGAAGCAAGAGCTTCCTGGGTGTCTATCAATCCACACATTCTAAATAATTAAGTTTATAAATAAAATAAAAAGTACTTGCATCAATAATCAAAAGGTAATAAAATTGGACACAAGAATTATTGATAATAAATATACTAGAAATGATTAAAATAGTGATAATCTAATTAATACTAGTGCTAGATGATTGGGGTTTGCTTCAAAAAAATAGTTAGGGGTCTATGTATAGGTAGAGACATAGAAAATCAGATTAAATTTGGGGTAGGTAGGTGAAAAAGATTGTTGTATTTTTCTACCATAGTGACTGTCAGTGGTTTGGCTAACCATAAATGGTTAAGGTGATCATCATGGGTTAGGGTGACCATCAATGGTTGGACAAATCATCAATGGTTGAAATAACCATTGGTAGTTACTATGTGTAGATCTGGGTTGGTGAATGGCTAATTGATGGGATCACAGAGTGTGAATTTGGGGGATGGGTTAGTGTTAGGATGAGTGTAAAAATAAAATAAAGTAATTGAATACTATAAATCAAGTACTTATCTTGAAAAAAGATAATCAGGTGGGTGCTTGAGGTGATTGACCATTGGTAGAGTCTGACAGGATTCTGACAGAGTAATGGTACTTGGCATTTAGAAAAACTACAATGGTAAGTTGGATATTTGATGTAGTAGCTAGGTTTTTAGATTATTGATGATGATTGACTTATAAAATAGAAGAACTTTGGATGTACAAGCTCTTGATAACAATTATATATCATTTTCACCTTTTTATTCCTATCTGCTTATAAGTAAGGCAAGAGATTTACAACAAGATGTGAACTAGGCTTCTTAATTATAACTTTCTCATGTAATGGTTAAAATATTTATTTAGATGAGTTATTTATAAAAAAATCAAGATATATGGATTTCAAACTGGCAGTTAAGGAGGTGCACCTTAACTATTGACAATCAAGGTGATCATTAGTGGTCATCTTGACTGTCGATAGTCAAGGGTGAAGGGTAGAAATAGGTAAAAGGTTGGGTTAAGATAGTCTAATCAAAATAACTTGGGTTAATCTTGGTTAGGGTTTATACGGTTAGATTTGTCCCAAAGGGATCCAAGGTGGTCGAAGGGAATTACAAAATTTGGAATCATAGTGTGTAGATTTCTAGTGTCTACATTTTGTACCTTTTTGTTATGCAACTTGAATCAATAAGTTATATAACAAAAACTATTATTGGTCAAAGGCCTAGTTACCTCAAGTATGGGAGGATGTGTTCCCCCTCAAACTAGGATTTAATGAAGTAAGAGAAAATAAGGTGCAATTTTGATAAGATAGGTGAAGGTGATGATGAAGGTGAATGTCATGAAGGTGGGTGATAGGCTAGGGACTGAAGTGCATAGTGCCATGCAATGTGAAAAAAAAGGTGTGATGTCCAAGACCATGCATTAAAAAGGTTTCCATAGTTTTTAAAAATAAAGGTCAGTGCTAGAAGGATAAGTGACAAGTGGAATGTATGATCATATTTAGGTGTGGTGGCTAGGTACACTCAAAATTTGCTAAGTGATGTCTAGGTTTCGGTGTGTATCCAAGGTAGGAAATGATCCTAATGAAAAAATAAATGGGTAAAGTGTCATAGGTATCTAAGGTAGGAAGTGTTCCCAACAAGACACAAGTGGTTCAGGTAAGTGTGAGGTCGTGCGAGTTTAAAAAGTGGTCAACACGGTAATGGTATCACTATGGTCAAAAGACCAAATAAAAGGTGACACAAAATGCTTGTTAATTGGGTTAAAATGGACCAACAATGAGGTGATAAGGTGTTTGGGTTGGGTGGAGAGGTAGCATTCAAGGGTGGATAAAATGGGTTAGTTATTTTAGAGGAAAAGGGTTTACTTAGGTGAAAGTAAAAAAGGTGAGGGACCTAACTACCGATGGTCAAGGTGCTTAAAGGTGACCATTGATGGTCACTCTAACCATCTTTGGTTAGGGTGAAAACCCTAAAATCCTAGTGGTCATAAGTAAAAATAAAATTAATTTTACCTCATTATTACTTTGGTTATTATTGACTTTGATCTCTAGTGCTTATCACAATTTTAGGTGAATATCTTGATGATGAGGACCGTTGAGGTGGAGGTTGACTACTATTTGAGGTGGAGAGTGGACCTAGAGGACTAGGCAAGATGAAGGGAGTACATGGGTCTAGGTGAGAATGACCAAGCCTATGGCTGATTCCATAGTGATAGTCATGAAATGGGTTAGGGTATATCCTTAATTTGATATATTAGTTTCATTTTATGCATTTTCATTAGGGTGGGAGGTCAGGGTAGGTTGAAATGTTTGGGTTTGGTTTATTGTGCCCTAGTTAGGATTTTTGGGGAATTTAGGTAAATTTGTAGGTAATTTTGAAATGGATAGGGTGAGTAGGTGATTTGGGGTGGGTATGTGCCTTAGGGTATAAAACTAGGATGTTTTAGCTATGTTTTAAGTGGTTTTTAAGGTAGGGTAGGGTTTGGGTGTTCCACTAGTAGAACACCCATAGTAACCATCAATGATCAAGTCTGAATGTTAAAGGTTAATACCTTATAGAATAATTATTAGTGATCACTATGACCACCAATAATTGACTAGGAAAAATTTAGCAACTATAAAGTGTTTAAAAAGTTAAGATAAAAGAGAGGGTGTTTTCTAAAATGGGAAATGGTAAAAATAAGATAAGGGTAGGTAAGTCTAGTGAATGGTAGAGGGATATAAGATTTTTTTCCAAATTGGTGTAGGCCAGGGAGTAGATAAATATGCATGACTAATTTCCACTCATCTTTATAGAGATATAGCAAGGGATGACCCCAACTAACTGGGCTCATATGGAAGAGGTTGGATTAAGGTTGATGAGGTAATATCAACATGTGCCTTGGGATGCATCTATGGTCATAGTGCTCATCAAGAGATGTGATCTACCTATGAACACTTTCTTACTACCAATCGATGAGATGATGATCTTGCTTGAGGACATTCATAGGATCACATGGATTTTTCTTTGGGGTGACATGATTTATCATATAGAGTGAGAGGAGCTCATGGATCTTCTATATGGAGATGATAGTGATTGGTTCTAATGGCATGCTGGTGGGTTTAGCTATAACACATTGTATGCAAGGGCTATAGGCAAGAGGAGGCTAATTACCATGCTCATGATGGTCATCTCCTACTTTTCTCTTCCTGAATTGAGTAGTAAAGGTTCCCATATTTTCTATTAGGGGTGCTAGTGGAGTTTTTATTAAGGCACACTATGTTCATTTGGGTGCCTATTCGCTTGGTATAGATATATAGGGAGATATGGGGGTTTAGGGCCCATAAGAGATATTTAATTAGCATTGGCTTGCTTTTAAATTATTAGACCTATAATCACATCTAGGTGTTAAGGTAAGTAGGATTGTTGTGGGTAGGATACATGCAGATTGAGTTCCTTGTTGGTTTTATGAGGTGGAGTGGTGACTTCATTAGTTTAGGTGCACGAGTATGGGCCCATGACATTGATTGGTTTAGGGGAGAAATGGGTGCACTAGTGATTGAAGATATCACCTAGAGACCTTATATTTAGTTTCTAGTATGGCCTAGCTATAGGAGGCAGACACTCTCCCTGCAGAGTTATAGATGAATACTTGGTAGATAGGATGGGGAGGTGGAGATCATCCCATTTGATAGGGTACATAGATATTTTGGCCTAGTGTAGGGTATTCCAAGCACATTCTCAAGGTACCAACATGAGGACTCATATATTTTATTACCAAAGCCACATCTTGTGTTGACTTTGATAAAGTACAAGGAGCTTCTAGCTAAGGTATAGAAAGATGACACTAGGTTTATATATGGGGATACATGTCATGGTAATAGCTTTTATATGTAGTAGAAAACATCAGTGGGGATGATGGAGGTACAAGGATGATGTCTATGGAGCTAATTGGGAGAGGGGCTAGAAGGTAAAGGTATAAGGGTATAGCCTTGATGAACAAGAAAAAGTGGTGCTATCCACTATAGAGGTATAGGTCACAACATTATAGGGGAAAGTGGGCACCTTACAGGGTCAGGTTTCCACCTTATAGGGTTAAGTTGTTACTCTCATACGTGATAGGGACCAGACATGGTCTTCACTCACCTTGGTTACATAGGAGAGGGCCTCTCTAAATTAAAGAGGAGGAGGATCCATTATAACATAGATAGGGCCATTGGGCACCATCCTCATGGCATGATACCTAGATACAATGTCTATAAGAGCATTGGTGGGGTGAGTATAGATCTAACTTGGTAGGTAGTGCTAGTGTAGCCACACCAGGTTAGTGTGTAAAATCTATAGTTAGACAGATAGGTATATGTGGGGGATGGGTAGGTAAAATAGATAGGAAAACACCAAGATCTAGTTGTTCTCTAAGAGATAGTGGTGCCTTAGGGGCATGACATAGCTTAAATTTTTTATATATTACTATTTATCATTTTGATCCTAACCTATGAGTAGATGTAGTGATATGTACATTTTGAGAGAGATACATGCCTATCAATATTTACACATTATTAATATTTGACTCATGAGTTATATATATGATCATTGTTTATGCTCATGTTCATGGTTTATGGTTTATGGTTGGTGTTGATCTTTAATGCTTATGATGTGATGCTATGTTGCTTATTGATTATGCTTATATTATGGATGCTACACACTAATTTAGACATAGCTAACTAGGCATGAGATGGATTTGATTTATGGGTATGCCACATGTTTGCTTATGACATGCTAAAATTAATGAGTATTTAGATTTCATTATTTAGATTTTATACATGTGGTGGAAAGTGGTTGATTATTTTAATTACTTATGGATGTTATGATTTTATTATGCTTGATATGGTTGTGATTATGATTATGATGTTGTGTATGGAACACATGGATATGCCTATTATGAGCATGGGTATTTTTATCATGCTTAGGTTAAATCACATGAGGTAAGCTAATTAATAACACTAGATGGGAAGATAAATAATATAATCAAGAGATAGACACCATAATGAAAATATCAACTAGTCATGATAGGATAAGAAGAGGCCATGATGTTTCTTCTTTGACAAAGACTAGAACAAAACCAAAGTTGGATAAGCATAATAAACATAAACCCTTTGAATGCTTCACATTAGCACCTGTTAGTTGGGTAAAAATGTGTCCTGACCACATAATGTTAAGTATGATAAAAAAATTCCCATGTTTATAGTATATAAAGGGGGAATGGATGGAAATTAAACCTTCTTGAAATACTAACATGCCTCTTCTAAAGGTGCCTAAAGAGATAGGATAAAGAAGTCTATGTCAAATTGTGTAGACATATCGATGCAGGAAGTCTACTTGTGAGATTTGATTATGGCTTCCACCTTAGTTTATCATTTGAGAGTTGATTATGGCTTTCAAAATTACTTTATTTTTTTTGGGATTTTGATAATGGGTCATTTGTTTTATTGATGTCTATGAGAATCTAATCAATATGAGAAGATTATAAGTAATTTATATGCTTTTGACAAAAATGCTTTACTCAGTCATCCTTAAAGGGAGTGGTATAAGTTTATTTTCTTTGTTTAATGTTTTTTGATAGCTATCCTTCAAGGGATCATTCCACCTTATGTTTTGGAAATTAAAAATAAAGTTTTCAACAACTATCCTTCAAGGGAGTAGTCTGTGAAAATTAAGAATGACCCATGATTGCTAATGATAGGGACTTTTACGTTCTAATTTTTATTGACATATATTTGCTTATGTAGGCTTAGGGGTTCACCTTTATGAAGGAAAAAATAAAATGATGAGAATTTTGATTAGGTGTGAAGAGGTTTTAGGTGACAATGATGATGGGAATCCATCCTATTAAAAGGGTGAAAATTACCATGAGAATAATGCCATGAGTAGAGCCATGGTACCCATTATTCAATATCAGGCTATGACTATGATGGATAATCACATGAGTTGGTTTTAATCAGTTTCCCCTAAAATGGGTAGATGAAAGTGAGATGTGAAAGCAATGGATGATCTTAAGTTAAATAAATGGTAAACTTGATCCTTTTTAACAAAATAATGGATGCAGATGTGAAACATTGTGGGGCTTAGGTTTTGGGTGGCCTTTGAGAGAAGACAACTGATAATCTCCTAATCCATACTTGTGGGTTATAATATAGGGTCCATACCAATTGAAAGTAAACTTACCCCACTTAATTTTCTCCATATTAGTAACATGTTGGTTTTCCTTTAGGATGAGGTCTCCAATGTTGAATTCTCACACTCTAAGGTGTTTGTTACAGGTGTGCTTGATGTGCTCTTGATAGATATGGAGATGGGTAAGATCTGATAAATGATTCTCATCAAGTAGCTTGAGTTAATATAAAAGGTGATAATGATAATCATCCTTAGAAATGAGCTCTTAAAATGATATGTAGAGAGATGGGATTTGGACTTTAATAGGCAAGATGACCTTTATTCCAAATACAAGAGAAAAGGGGGTAGCACCCATATGGTTTCTAATTCTAGTGTCATATGACCATAAGGTGAAGGGGATGTGTGACTACCAATCTTGACCATATGCATTAACCATTTTAGTTAGCATGTTATTAAGAGTTTTGTTAGAGGCCTCAGCTTATCCATTCACTTGAGGGTGATAGGGCAAGGAGAAGCTTAAATTTATGTTGAATGCATCACATAGGCCTTGTACTTGATTGTTTTTAAAATAATTACCATTTTCAGTGATAATATTATGAGGAACATCGAAATGGTAGATGATATGATGATTGATAAATTTGATAATCTTCTTTGCCTTGGTCGAGACTAGAGGAATAGCCTCTACCCAATTGGTAAAATATTTAGTTGTGATGATAGAATGGTGTCACTATGAGGAATGGGTGTTAATTTCACCAATAAGGTCTAAAACCCATTATGAGGACAAAAAATTGGTGGAAATGTGAATACTATAGTTAGGCACATGATGTAAATCAGCATGCTATTGACACTTAACACACTTTTTCACATAATCACATCAGTCTTGGTTAATATTAGGATAGTAATAATTGAGGCAAAGGATATGTTTAGCTATATTGAGGCCACTAAAGTGTCCCCCATAGATACCATCATGCATTTCCTTGATAGCATGAGAAGCTTCCTGACTATGTAAGCAACAGAAGAGAGGACCATCAAAGAAATGTTTATAAAGAATTCCACCCATAATGGTATAATGGTAGGTACACTAGATAAATGATTTTCAAGCATTCCAAATTAGGATATAAGGGATGATGATAAGGTTGAGGTAGTTGAAGGCATGTTGATACCAAAGGTTAGGATGGGTCTCTTCCACACTTAAAATGATGGGGGAGTCTAGTTTGACATAAGAAGGTTGGGTAAATTTGTGGATAATGATAGATAGTTGAGAGTTAGAAGGTGTAGATGGTATCTAAGAGGTAATGGAATCTATGGTGTTGGAAAACTTATTAGTAGATCATGGGATTGGTTAGATGTAGTAGTGTTAAAATGATGTCAAGAGTTCATCAACTAGTTACTTGTACTATTGTAGAACTTCATTCTTGCACTAGTAAGAGCCATTGATTTAATTGAAAATAAATTGGGAGTCACCAAAGATATTGATTGTTTCAACTCCTAAAGCTAAGTTATTTTAAAGGCCTATGACAAGGGCTTCATACTCAACCATATTGTTGGTACATTAAACATCAAGATTGAAGGAAAAAGGGAGAGTTTAACCATCAAAAGGGATAAAGATGATACCTGCTCCCCCACCACACTAACACTTTAATCTATCAAAGAACATGGTGACTTCATAGGTAAAATCTACCTGAGAGAGGGTCATGATGGACTCATTAAGGAACTCAAGAGGAGGTTGGTTATCTGCTAATGGTGCTTTGGCCAATTGTTCATTAATGACTTGCCCTTTAATTAACTTTTAATGGAGGAAATTAAGGTCAAACTTTAATAAAAGCATGAGCCATTTAGCCATGTGCTAGTTTTGGTATGGATTGGAGTGCATGTACTTGAATGGGTTGGTATTGGTTATGACATAGGTTTTATGGTTAATAAGGTAGTGATAAAGTTTGGTAGCCATGAAGACTAAATCTAAGAAAAATTTATTAGTTTGGTTATATCGAGTCTCATATTCTACAAGTGTGTGGCTAATGAATTATATGGATTACTCTATGTGTTTTTCATCTCGATGAGACAGCATTACCCCTAGGGAGTGATCAGTGGTGAAGATTTATAGGTAGAAAGGTTAGTCATCCTTGGGAGGGGTGAGGATAGGTGGAGACAAAAGGTAATTTTTGAGTGAATCAAAGGCCTTTTGGAAGATGATATTCTATTTAAAAGAGACATCCTTATTTAGAAGGTGGTGGAAGGGTTGGCATCAATCTAAAATTTGAGACATAAAGTGAAAAATGAATTAGATATTCCCCTATAAACTATGGAGTTGCTTAAGATAGGTTTGAGGGAGCATGTCGAGCATTTCTTTGATCTTGGTAGGAATGACTTTGATTCCATGAAGGGAGATGATAAATCTAAGGATATTTCCTAACAAGACCCCAAAATGCACTTCTTGGGGTTTAGGTAGATGTTGCAATGGACAAGTCACTCAAAGACTATCTTAAGAATAGCTAAATGATCCTTTCAAAGTTTGAAATTTCTAAGAAGGTCATCCATATATTCCTTTACAATATTATGTATAAGGTCATGAAATATATAAGTCATGGCATGTTTGTAGGTTGAATTAGCATTCCTTAACCTAAAAGGCATGACTGTATATCAAAAAGTTCCCCATGGGGTGGTAAAGGTGGTCTTTTATTGATCTTCAGGGGAAATCAGGATCTAATTGTAACCCAAAAATCCATCCATGAGAGATAACATCTTATGGATGGCTTTAAGATAAAATATATGGTTGATGCTTAGTAGATGAAATTCATCTTTGGGGAAAATGAGGTTGAGGTCACAAAATTCCACATAAATGCATAGTCCCCTTATGTCTTTGGTGGTAGGTATGCCATTTGAGACCCATTGGGGGTAATCAATGGGTTGAATTAAATTTATATATAGAAGATGTTGAATCTCTTCTTTGATGAGAAGGGCTATACAAGGGTGCATGCATCAAAGATTTTAATTTATAAGCTTGAAATCATGATTAGTGACTATGTTATGGGTGGTAATTATGGGATCAATTCTATGAATGCCACTATAAGACCAAGAGAATGATATGTTGTGGTCTTGGAGGAAAGATGGGAAGTCCCAAAGTTCATCAACATTTAGTGATTAGCCAATTTTGATAATGTAAGGGCTCTCCAAAGTACCTAGGTTGATATCGATGGTGGATTTCCTTAACATGGTCAAAGTCTCAAGAGGAAGGGATTTTTGGATGGAAAAATTTGGCACACCAAGGTAGGTGAGAATAAAATCATCATCCTAGCACTTAATAGGATTAATGGTAGGAGAGTCATCTCCTATCATCTTAGTATGGGTCAAAGGGATGGTTATAGTTTCCCTATCCTTTTGATGTGTTGGGGGTCCTAGGCTTATCATGTTCATGAAAAAAAAATTAGGTGGAATAATGTGATCATCCTCATATGTAGGTGGAGGAGAGGTTGGTGAGGAAGGGGTGTATTCCTTATTAATGGTGGTGGTAAGTGGTTTGGGATAATTATTTTTGGGTAGGATGAAACTTTCTCATGAGGCTTTTTGGTCTCAATAGAGACCAACTCATGTAGGTCACACTCATACTACCCAAGACAAAATCCTTTCCAAGCACACCAATGGAGGTATGTCTTAATGAAGCTCAGTTGGTAGAAGTGCTAAGGGGTTTATCTAATCCCCCATAGACAAAATGCGTCTAATATAAGGGAGGTCTAAAGGGAATAATAGTTATAATTTTGGGGTCATATCTTAGTTGGTTAGTAAGTTTCCAATACTTTGAGGAGTAGGGAAAGTGTTAAGGAATAAAAGATCATATTCCCCCAGTGAAAGGTGATGGAATGTTGATTCCAAAGGGTCAATGGTGGGGATTTAGTTTGAAGGTATAGAGTAACTAATGGATGCATAATTAGTGGAAGGGGATATGACATCCACTTTTATGGTTGAAGGTTGGTATTTAGCTATTGAGGGTGTTTTGGGTGGAGGTATGAGGATATTTTTGTGGTGATAGGTCATGTTTCATGTTGAGAAAGGACATGGGTCAGCTTGGATAGTGATGACCTAGCCTTTATGCTCAAACTTGATGCAATGGTGAAGGGTGGAGGGGACACAACCCATGGAGAAGATATAGGGTTACTCCAATAAAATTTTGTATTATAATTCACCTTCCACTACATGGAAGAGTTAAGGGAGCATATGAGGTCATAGATGGATATGAAGGACAATGGTTCCCAAGGTAGTGGCCATGGTATTATTGAATGATCAAATGATGATCTAGGTTTTGAATATGACATTATCTAGTAGGTTGAGTTGGTTATAGGCATGGGAGGAGATGATGATAATATTATCTCCCCCATCAATCATGACCCATTTAATATTGGTCTGGTTGATTTACACAATAATAAAGAGAGGTAGATCTAGGTCATCTAGATGGATAGAGGGAATTTCTAAATCCTTAAAGGTAACAAGGTTAGAAATTTTAAGGATGCCAACAAAGGCCACTAAAGGTTGGGGATATTTGTGTTGGAATTATATGGATTTCAAATCTAGTATTAGTGTTTGATGGTGATGAGGGGAGGTAGAGATAAACTCATATAAGCTCATCTTCATTGGGGTCTAGTGAAGTTGTTTGAGGATAACTCTCCTAATGGATTTTGATGGGTTAGATTGAGAGGCACCTAAAATAGATACCTTGGTTTGATTGGAGGTAGAGATGGTTTAGTGTGGGTTGGTTGGGAGGTTGAAGATAGATACATCCATAGAATGGACACCTTAGCTTTCCACGTATCCTTTTACTATGATCTCATGACCACATTGATAGTATGGATAGGAGAAGGATTTAGGGTAATATATTGGGTAGACTCATATTAAATATAAGGTGAGAGTGGAAGAATGGTTAAGCATTAGGTAGATGTGGTTGTTAGTGGGATTGACATAGGGCTTGTGGGAGGTTCATCTATTAATAAATCATTCTCATCGTAAAGTTGGTGAATAATAGTTTAGAGAGATTTATAGTTCTCCATGTCATAATCAAGTGTCTTATGATAATAACACACTTGGTTATTATTGTAAAAAATGGATTTTCAATCAAGATTATAAAAAATTTTAATTAAAGATAAGGCTAAACAAGAATTTTATAATAACCTATAGAAAATGGTCGAGTAGAATTCAGCTAAAGGTGGTAAAGGTTTATCGGTCTTAGCTTTGGTTGTTGAGGCAAAAGGTTGTTTGGAAGTAGATTTGGTGATAGGTAACTTATGTAAGGTGGTGAACTTGGTTGATGGATTTGGTTTAGACAAGGAGATCGATGAGATAGAGGTGGAAAATTATAAGGTAGGTAGCCTAGGGATTACTAGTGCAATGAAGAGAGGTACATCAAAAAGTAACTATGAAGGTGTAACCAAAAGAGGTGGTGGGTTTTTGGTAGAGATAATGAGATTCTTTCTCAATGTAAATGGATGAGGTCCCAAAATGGAGAGCAAGGTTGAGAGAAGTAAAATTTAGGCCTTCAAGCCTTTGGGTGGTCTTGCCTCTTTTATTTCTTTGGTTTGGCACTTGGATGGTGGGTTTAAAGAGGTTAGGTCCAATTTCACAGGTGGGTGACTAAGGCATTGTGTAAGGAAGGTATCAAGGCTTTTTGTTGATTTTTTTGGGGTGATAGAAGAGGGTTTGGTAATTTGGGTCTTGGTTGACTTAGGTGGTTGAGGGTTGGTTGGTTTAGTAAAGGTTTTAGGTGATTGGGTAGAGTTTTTGGTTGGTAGGGTGAATATGGTAATGGATTCAGTAATAGAATTAGTAGGTTGATTTTCCAAAGAAAGGGTTGGAGGTTCTAATCTGGTAATTTAAGGGAAACCTAGTTACTACCAAAAGGTATCCCAATCTGGTTTGGAAACAAACTCTAATCTTTGAACTAGTTTAAATAATAGTTTATAGACCAATTTAGTTCCTTGGGTAGTGGGTTCAAAATGATAGACCCATAAGCTAGGAGAGAGGGATGATAACCTTGTCCTCTTCCTTAATCAAAGGATGCAAGGTAGAGAGAGGTGACTCCTTTGTGGGGGAGTAAACGTGAGTATTTCCTCTTGGGAATGATCTTAGAAGGAGGAGTGAGTTGCTCATTATTTAAGGGCAAAGTTAGGGTGGTGATGGTTTCTTATTTTGGTATATCAATTAAAAGAGTGGTTAAGGATTCCAATACCTGAATAAGTAGATGGAGAGAAGATGGTATCTCATCGATTTGGGTTTTTGAAGGAAGGGAAGGTGACTCCACTATCTCAATCAATGGAAGAGGTGGATAGTCAGAGGATTAGGTATTAGGTGGTTTGATAATGAGTGCATTAAAGACCATATTCACTATTTAGGAATCATGATAACACTCAACATAGTTACTCTCATTCTTGGTAGGAGAATGGTTTGGAAAAGTTTGCCTAAAGATGTCAAGGTTTTGGTTTCATGGTGTATTAGGGTTTCTCAATGCAAGCTCCCCCTTGTCAATGAGGGATTGGATAAGGCTCTTGAAAGTATTTCACCTACTAACATCATGCCCTATTACTCGGTGGAAGGCACATAGATCATTTTTACTGTACCAAATATGTGAAGGATGAAAAGAGTCAAATTTCTAGGGTGGTTTGATACGATTTGAATTATATTATATTTCAATAAATTCTCCAAGATTAAATCATAAGAATCTCTAAGTGGATGGAATTGCTTTTAGTTGCTATGGTTTTGGTTCTTTCTATTTTTCTTTGAGGAACTAGAGGAATTTGGTTGGTTGATAGATGATGGAGGACTAGATTTAAGGAAAATTACATTTGTGGTTCCCTTTCCCATGGTATTGGTATTAGATTGGTTGTTTAGCTTGGAAGAAGAATCCTCATTGGTTTTGTAGGTGTAGTTATTATATTTAAGTTTTAACTTTCCTTCATCAATGGATCTATTCTTTAACTTTCACACCATGGTCAAATATTCATAAAAGGTTTGGAAGAATTGGGCAGATATTGTAGAGGATATATTCTTGGTACATGATCAAACAAAGAGCTCTATTAGTTTAGGTTGAGGCAAGGAAAAATAAAGTTTGTTAATTAAGCTCCTCCAATGAGATATAGAATTGGCAATGGATTCATCCTCAAACTACTAGATAGAGTAAAGGTCATTGATAGAAACTTTCTTAGAGATATTGATTGAAAAGTGGTCCAATTTTTTTTGAACCAATTGGATGAAAGAGAAGAGAGAGTGTTTGGGTATCACACTATACCAATTCAATGTTGGACTAGATAGTGACATAGGGAAGGTAAAAAGAAGGAGGGCATCATTTTAGGTAATCAAATAATAAGCATGCCTAAATGCATTAAGGTGATATTTGGGATCCTCCTTACGTTGGAATTTAGAGAACTTGGGGGGTTCCCATTGGGGAGGATATGGCCTAATAGGCACAGATGGATGGATGGGTTCACTATAAATTTGGTCATATGACAATATTTTTGTGAGTACCAAAGATGTATGACTCTAAGGTGGTCATCTTTTTCATAATCATATTAATTAGGTCCACTTAAGGTTGTGCACTTGAAGGGTTGTAAGGTGCATACTATGGCTAGGGTTGAGTGCCGTATTGGTAATATTTTGGAGCTTGAGAAGTTTCCACATATGGGTAAGTGCTCATGGGTGGTTGGGTTTAAGCCACATATGAATATGTCATCATTGGTGGTTGGGTAAAGGGTATATACTACTACATGGGCATAGGTGGTGGATTCATAGGTAAGGGATAAGTTGTAACCTTAGTAGTGATAGGTGGTAAGGTAGAAGGTATGGGTGCCACTACATTTAGAAGCAAAGTGGAGGTAACTAGAGGAATGACAGTGATGGTTGTAGTGGTTACTCTAGCAATAATTGGAGTATGGGTAGGTAGAGGTTGGGTGGTGTTTATGTTGGAAGAATTATTAGTTAGACTAGGAGGTGTTTGAGTATTAGAAGGTTGAATGGGTTGGTTCTACATGGTTGTGTTAGATGGGTTACTAGTTGAGGCTGATGTTTGAGTAGCTAACAGTTGAGTGGTGACAGTGGTAACATAAGAGTTGCCTAAAAATCTTAATGGCATGTCATAGGGTGGGTTGGTAGGTAGTATTGAAATGGGTATATGATGAAGTATTATGTTAAGGTAATGTTTTAAAGTGACTAGGTTATTATCCAAAAAGGAAGCAAAGTATGGGTCACCTTGGGAAACTACCCGAGGCATATTAAAAGCATCCAAATGATGAGAGCTCTCATCATCTAAGATGTACTCCATGGATAAAGAGGTAGAGGATACTAAATGATCTATAGATGGGTTCTAACTTGCTAAGTCCCTTTGTTGTTGATGATTAAGAACCATGCAAGTAGGATGAGAGGAAAACACAAAGAATCTTACAAATCAAATAGAGAGAAATAAATAAAATGATCAAGAAAATCCAACACATTCTAGAGTATGTTGAAATCATGTGGTTAATTTTAATCTCACTTTTGGCTTATGCTTTAAGTTATGATACTGTGTGATAGAAGTTACTTGTAGATCAGGTACTATAGAAATAATCTATGGTTGGTTTTAGGTCATTTAGGTGATCAAAAAGATCTATATTGGGAATCAATGCATGGCCTTGTATTGGGTCCTACCCCCTCACTTCACACACCACAATGATAAGGGTATTAGATGTTTAGCCAATATATATTGATTTCTAGAGTTTATATTCAATCAGAGAGCTGAGATGGATCTTCCTTTAGTAATGACCTCCAAGTAGGACTTTCTAAAAGGGTTAAGGTTATTGTTAGGTGTTGAAATCCTAGTTGAGCCTTGTCTCAATTTTGTTAGCTGTTTAATTTCTAAAATGGTTTGGCTTAGTGTGTGCAAGAAAAACTAATTTTATGATAAAATTATTGTGCCTTAATTCAAAATGAGATAAAATTAGAAGAAAGTAATGGATGCACTTGATTTTAAACCCAAAAGAGATTCTAGTTTTGTTAATGAGCATAGATAAAGAGAAAATCATACAAATGTAAAAAAAGAAACCTAAAGTAAATACTCAAGGTCTCATCAGGTGTGCCAAAATGTTTTAGTAAATTTTAGATTATATTTCAAAAAGGAAGAAGAAGAAACTAAATATGGGTATGGTTGAAAAAACTATTTGATTGTGCATGCATTGAATCAAATGATTGTGAATAAATACTCTTTGGCTTAGGAGGATGACCTACAGATAAGAATGCACTATTTTTTTTACTAGATAGATAGTTGAGTGGATTGCCTAGTGATGGATAGATCTCATAAGCAACAGCTTCTTTGGGGGCTATCAATCCACATATTTCAAAAATTTATGTTTATAAATATAATATAAAGTACTTATATAAATAATTAAAAGGTACTAAAATTGAACACAAGAATGCTTGTTAATAAATAGACTAGAAATGATTAAATTAGAAATAAGTTAATTAATATTAGTACTAGATGATTTGGGTCTACTTCAAAAAATTAGGCAAGGGTCTATGAATAGGTAAGGACACAAAAAATTAGATTTGTTTGACGGTAGGCAGGTGAAAACAACTTTCTAGAATTTGCTACCATAGTGACCATTAGTGGTTGGGTTGACTGTCAGTGGTTAAGGTGATCGTCAATGGTTAGGATGATTGTTAGTGGCTAGAGATATCATCGGTGGTTGAAAAAATCATCAATAGTTATTGTGTGTAGATCTAGGTTAGTGAATGGGTGATTGATGAGATGACGAAGTGAGATTTTGAGGGATGGGTTGGTGTTGGGCTGAATATGAAAAGTATATAAAGTAATTGAATATTGGAATCAAGTACTTATCTTATAGAAACTTGATTAGGTTGATGTTTGAGGTGTTTAACCTATTGGTGGAGTTTGATGTGATTTTGATAGAGTAACAATACTTACCACTTTCATGGAGCTATAACATCAAGTTGGCTCTCTAACATAGTAGTTATTTCACTAGATTTTTGATGATGATTGACCTATAAAAAAGAGGAACTTTGGATGCAAAATCTCTTGATAATAATTTTAGATCATTTTCACCTTCTTGTTCCTCTCTTCTTATAGGCAAGGCAAGAGATTTGCAACAAGATACAAACCGGGCTTCCTAATTATAACTCACTCATGAAATGGCTTACACATAGATTTAAACATGTTATATTTAGAAAAACAAGGAATATGGCTTGTATGATGGTGGTTAACGAGGTACACCTTGATCACCAATGGTCAAGATGACCATTGGTGGTCATCCTGACTATCCATGACTGAGAGTAAAGAGTAGAAATAGGTAAAAGGCTGGGTTAATCAAATTTAATAAAACTAACTTGGGTTAATCTTGGTTAGGGGTTGATGGGTCAAACTAGTCCTAAGGGGGTCCCAAGGTGGTCCAATGGAATTACAACATTTAGAATCATAGTGTACATATTTCTAGTGTCTAAAATCACCATCATTATTATACTTAATCATTATTAAATTGGTATTTTTAGTAGTGATAAACAAAGGAAGATCTAATATTTATTCCTTTAGTATTTCATATATATGTATTGGTCTTTTTACCAAATTTTGTTGAACCAATGAGACTGATGGTAGCATTGATTCACCTTCATTAACACTATTATTTTATTATATCTCATACATATGTATTAATTATACTAGTATAACCTATAATGGAGGTACTATGGATGACTAAGGAACACATTATTATACTAGAAATCCAACATTTGACTCAATACTTTACCATATTTAAAAGGTTTGTTATCCACAAGACATACATACACACATCCTTCATGTAAAAATAATAAACATCAATGTAGGTTAGATGGGATAGATACATAGCATGAATCCAAGGATGGTATAATAGTAGATTATAATATAAATTCATTTGCATTACCTAAAATATATTGGTCAATGTCTTAGTCCTTACTATTGCATCTAATGTAATCATTCTTAGAACCTAGTGAGGTATACTATCAAAACTTGTGATGGTCTTATCAAATTAAGAAATAGAATCTATATTAATATTTTTAATTGTTTGTTCTTTATACTTAAATGCACCCTCAAACTTAACATAACATGGGATGCTATTATATTGTGGGACTGATCTTACAGAATAACCTATCGAGACAGTTAGTTATATTTCCTAACATCATACTTATCTTCCAACAAAACAAAACTTGGCAAGAAAAAGGCTAAGATAAATGCATAAAATAAAAGTGGTGGTACACTAAAATAGAAATGGGAGGATTTCCTACCTATACACACACATTTTTATCCACAAGTAATAAGGGGGTAAACACAACCAAATAAAATTAATGTAAAGGAAATAAGTAACATGAATTTACCATAGAAAGATAGGAACTATATATTAAAAAAGAGAGCCATAGAAGAATTTTTCTTGGAGAAATTATGCATAGTCACATTACACTTAAACAAAGGATTCATGATACTCATACATAGTAGGGTAGTAGGGGTCCACATTTTAATCATAAGACTCAATAAGATAAAATCCTTGGAAATCATTACTTTGCTCAAAGTGAGAAATTAAAATAGAAGCGAAGATTAAAATATAAGGAAAAAATAAAATTATTTTTCACACTATCAAAATTTAATGATGAATATGATTTCATTCTCTATTATAGATTTTAGTATCTCAATAGATGTATTTGAAAGTTTTTTCTATCATACCTATATATCATATAATGTTTATTTTAATTTTATCTACTTTTAAAATAAGTAAATAATTTTAAAATTTATAGTCATCACATTCATTCATTCCAATAAATTATTTATTTTATCATTATAAATATTTTAAGAGGCATGGGCTAAATTTTTAAAACAAAAGAATCCTTTTCAAATGTTTCTTGTAAATTATCTTTTTACTTCTTAACCTTGAAAAACATTAGATAATTTTTTAATAAAGAGTTTATTTATTGTTTAAAATATATTGGTTTATTTATTTAAATAGTGTGTGATCCAAATATTTAAATTTACCAAATTAAATAAAAATCCATTTGTCATTTAAATAATAAAATAATATCAAGTAAGACCATTCTATGTGGGAGGAAAAAAAATAGTGAAAATTGAAATAGTACTAAAAATTTTAAACATGTTTTAAGGATATAATTGGTAGATTACTTGAAAAAATAAATATCATAGTGATATTTATCCACTGGTAATATATTTGAGAAAATAATTTCATCATCTGGCATTTACTCCCCATAATCTTTTGGCTCTGAGAATCTAATAGTGACAGTCCAGGGTGGAAATTACTAGTGGAGTCAAGGGGAAACAACTAGATCATTATCAAGGGGAAGCTATTTAGTATCTAAAATAGAATATTATAAATCTTCATATCCCCTTGGTTAAAAAATAGGATCATTTTATCTACAGAGAAGAAGATAGTGGAGAGTATTCAGTGTCCTCGGGTCATGTTATTGAAATTAATCTAGATAGCAACTGGGACCACTAGAAAGACTTTAGGGTAAAGCACCTAACCCCTAATATTAACTTATTATTTTGGATATCTACTCAAAAAAAAATTATAGTAGATAATCTCACCAAAATGCGACTAATCATCCCCAAAAGATGTTTGATTTGAAAAAATGTAGAACATTCCACTCAACACCTTTTTTTGGAATGCCCCTTCAACTTGAATTTATTTAATAGGATTAATAGTCACTTTAAAATGACTTGGTTCAAGCCTAATAGTATCTTTTATCTAATTTTATAATGTAATCTCTCATTTAATATCCCTTATTTGACTTTCTTTTGGTGCCTTGCACTTCCCCACCAGTTTTAGTGCATTTGGAAAGCTTACAATGACAGCTTGTTTTGAAACAAAAAGCATCAGTGAAATAATGTCTTCCCTAGTATATATCAAGAAATTTATGAAAATTGGAAGGCCTTTCCTCCAAAATAAAATTATCCCACCCCCATTTTGGCATGACTTATCCTTAACAACTGGGACCTTCAACAATATATCAACTCCTCCTCAAAAGACATCATATACAAGCAAACCAAATAGAAATCACCCTTAAAGGGGTGGATAAAATTGAATTTATATGGGGCCCATAAATGCAACCCAAGACCTATTGGTATAGGAGGAATTATAATACATACTAAATGTGAAATAATGGTGGCATATGTAGGCCGTATGGGTAAATAGACTAACCATATAGCCAAAGCTAAAGTAACTCTCTAGGGAATTTAAATAACACAGATCTTAAGTAGAATAGAATAATTATATATGAGGATTATATAAATATTATAAATTCCTTGGAATAAAAAACCACTCATTTACATACTATTAAGGATCTAATCAAAGATACGAAGCTTGTCCTTTACACAATTCTACAAGTTAAACTCAACCATACTTATAGGGAAGGTAATGCGGTGGTTGACATCCTAGATAATTATAGAGTGAATATACAAGGATTAATTATCTATTATAATGAAGTTATCACCCCCCTAATATTCTTAGTGTCATTCATGTAGAAGGTATGCATGCTACTTAATTCCATCATGTCATCGCATGTGCATCATTTCATCTTGAAGGGCCTAATCATGACATTTTAGACCTACATTAATTTCAAGTCAATGAGATGTTATTATGATAAGGATGCATTCGTTATAATTCCTCATAACATAATACCTATCCATTTATCCAACATCTTAAATCCTCAGCTCACTCCATCCAACCCTACAACTCTAAATAACATGGGTGGTGATAAAGACTAACTAGAGCCAACATCCTATAAAGATGTTTAAGAGCATAAAAAGGTGTGGAAAAAGATTAAGATAGGAGGATTAAATGAGTAAATTTAATGCATCATCTATCATAATCCTCTGGTGGTTTGAGACTTTGTAGCTTCTTAGATGAAGAGGAAGGTTTCCATGAGGGAGATTTCTATAAATGTTTTTGAGGAGTTTATAATAGATACCATGAGCATGGCATGCACTAGCACTAAAGAATAAAAGGATCCCAAGAATCATGAATATTTAAAACACTTATTTCAAACTAATGAATTCATGTAAATTGAGAAGAAGGGATTTCCCCATATTGACCTACCTAAGTATTGGCTTGAAGTCTACTTACAAGTCATGAGGTACATGACCCCAGAAGGTAATTACACCTTGATTTTCTCACACCATTTCATGTTTCTCAATAATTTCATAATTTTTAAGATCAACCTTCCCTATTTTATCTTGAAATCTTTGGAAATCATAGTCCTCCTTCACTAGGTAAATGATGATAACCCAATATTGCACCAAGGCCTCATACTTCTACTAGTGAAACACAACCAAACCTTGCTTGATAAAAAATTACCCATAGAAGGATCATCCTCTAAAGAGTACTCCTCAAAGGAACCTTTGAATTAGGATCTTTCTGTGAGATCCCCCTACCCCAAAACACTCCCCTCATAATAGTTTATCCAAATTCCCTCTTGGTGACCTTCCCCTCAAAATGTTATTCATCCCTAAACCCAAACCCATTAATTTTGGTACTCCTTCCTCCTCTGATCAAAGGTCAAGGCCATTGTAACAAAAAAGCATGAGAAAAACAAATAAATGCTAGAAAAATTTAATGTAAAGGTTCAATAGGTAGGTTTTAGTTTGGCTAAATTGATTCAAGATTGGAATGAGATCCAGCAAGTGGTGAAGGTCATTGTCTAAATATTGGTGTAATCTACCCAACCCCCTCCCCTTTCCCCATTATTCAAATCCCCCTAGGTTCTCCTAGGGGATCCCCCTAAAGCATCCATTTCCCTAGGTGAAACATAAGAATTGCCTGAGGATGATTCTCCCCGATGAACAAGTTGAGGGTCCCAAGACTCATACCTAAGTAAAAGAATCAAAATATAAGTCTGACATCCTAGAAAAGGATAATTTTTATATGGGGGACACCTAGGAGGGTCCCCCCAATTAATGTTTTTTTTATGTTTTTTCTCATTTTTTGTTGATTAACATTTCTTTTTTTCTCATTCAACCATTTGGGGCCTGATTATAACTCTTTATCTCACCTTTTGTGGTTCTAGGTCCCTATAAAATCTACATTATTATTTTTTTTAAACAACCCTTGTAAGGTCCAAGGCTAAGTATATTTTACCTTATCATCAACCCTTAAATTAAATTTTATAAGCATTTCTATTTTTTCCTATCTGAACTAATTTAAAAACACTTAAATTTACATAAATTAGAGGTAATTTTAGCTCAAATTATTTATTTCTTAAGATCTATATATTTATTTTCATGGCCTTAAACTTCATTCATTTCCTCTCCTACAATATGCATGTTCAATATCTTCACTATTTTCTAGATAATTAGATGGTAGAAGACTCAAATGGTAGATGTTGATAAGACAACCTGAGCCATTCTTGAGATTTAAAGTTATCACTTCTTTCCAAATAAACTCTTTTTATTGTATATTAAGAAGTTTAAGATAAAAAAATAATGATCTATCTATATCCCTTAGCTTTTCTAATTTACCTTTTAAGATTTATGGCTAGAGATTCCCCATTTGATTTGAAAAATGGAGGGACTCTTACATTTTCAAACAAGTAAGTGGGTTCCTTCATTTGAGATCCCTTTTATATTACTAATTATCTTTTAATAAAAGGTGATCCAATGGATGGATATAAATGCTTTAGATTTCAATATAATAATTGGATTAAATCCCTTGTTTATGATGTCATCTTGACTATTTAGAGAAACTCTTTATTACCACCTATCCGACTCTCAAACCCTTACATCCTAAGAATATCAATGGTTGGAGATCAAAGTAATATGTTCTTACCATATGTTCATCCCTAGGTTTAGCTCATGAATGCCACCTAACCATTAAATTTTAAACTCAAATATGACTCCTGTATTTTTTTGATTCATTTTTCTTTTGATAAATCCTTATCTCAAATCAACAGCTTTGAGGCATTCCCTTATAATCAAATGGGATAAGATATTTATGTTGGATGACATTAGAAATATTTTTTCAATTATACCATGCTATTAGATCTATGTAAGACCCATGGATTGATATATTTATAGTGCCTTTAAAAAATTCATTATTCATTTGATTTCATTTTTATTCATAGTAATGTGCATTTTGAACCATTTAAATCTCACTCACTTCTTAAGCCAATCTCTGGAACTTCACCAAATCATTCCTATATTACTACTCAATCAATTTGGGCTTTCAATTTTAACCATGTTGGATTATTTTAAAATATTCTTAGTTTTGAAAACTCCCCATGACCATTATTTGGTATAGTTAATCATCTAGAAGCAATATTTTTGAACATGAATTCTTCATCATTTTTGCATTCACAATTTTGAAACTTCACCATTCAGTAGCCAAGACATGGATTATAAGGCTTCATCTTGAAAGATCCATTTTTTTCCTAAAATTTATTGATGTATAAAAACACTTCCTTATCCTACTCAAAAATTATTTACAAAAAATAAAAATAAATACACTAGTCTAAAGGAACTATGTATGGTGATGTGAAATGCATCTTATTATGTAAAAATTAGGAAATGTTATCCCCAAAAAACATGAATGGGGTTTTATACAAATATAACAACTAGAAAAAAATAATAATTGGCCTTTATTTCTAGACTGATCCAATAAAATAATTTGTAAACAACATACATTGATTGTAAGGAATAAACAAGAGAGATGAAAAAATTAAACATTTGGTCCTATCTCTTTTCCATAGGGTCAACCTCTATCTGATAATCACTACATGCTTCATGGTCAATTTTATAATTTTACCCACATGGATATTTGGGTTGAGTGACTATAAATTTCATATCCTCATCATAATTTTTTATTTAAGCATGAGTGGTGTCTTCTCTTTATTTTATTCCAAGCAAGATAAGAGTATAACTGAACAACCGACCCTCAAAATAAAACCTTTACATTACTTCCAAGCATGGGTTTATTATATATTATTGATGAAACTAGGATCATCATAGATCATCCTTCTTCTTACCTTATTTTTAAACATATTTTTAAATGAAGTCTTCTTCCAATAATTTCTACCAATTGGTTTCCCCAAGAAGGAATGCCACTTCACCTTCACATTTAATTCTAATTGCAGCTAAGATGAAGATGGATAGATCCTAATTTTATCCCCTAAAAACATAAAATCTTGTTATTAAAATTCATTTTATATTATTACTAAACACTTATGTATAATCATTTTGTCTTCAAATCACTACTCTTCATTCTCAATTTCTCCTTTTTTGTAGAAAAAAACCACTATTTATCCAATCGTTCCCTAAAGAATATGTTAGGTTTTCAATCAATTAATTTTTTGGGTTTAATAATATTTGGAAAGTATTTAAATTGATATAAAAATAAGTAATTTTTATTATTTTAGACATGTGGGAGTATTATTTTGCAATGTTTTGGGTTGAAGTTTTTTTTTTGTCATTATTATAACATGACCTTTGAATGACTTGGGTGGCCAGCTGGTTTTTAAAAATTAAGACTTTATAGAAGACATTGTCAATAATTATTTTCATTTTAATGAATGGATTAATATTAATGGATTCATATTGATGTGATTTTAATGGTCTAGTGATATTTATTTAAGAGTATTGGGGAATTGGAAGGAGACTGTAAGGGTAGAGAAGTAATGATTTTAACATGATTGTGTAAATTACCCATATTTTTAAGGGGCTTGTTTTAGATTCAAAAGTAACATCATAAGATTTTGGAAGTGTCCATCAACCAACATTTTTATCATGATAGTAAGGTCTAAATCAAAATATTTAAAATAATATAAATGAAAAGTACTTAGTGAAGGCCTAAATTCAATATAGATTCTTTATAAAGGTATTTTAAATTTGAGATTGAAATCAGAAATGTATTCCAAAGAAAGTATTTTGATTTTATCAATATTTTATTAAGGGAAACAACATATTTATTTCATTAAACTTCTTGTAAAATTTCTCACCCAAATCATACCACATTGAAATTAAATGTGAATCCAAAACTCTAAAACCATTATTGTGCCTTTCCTTTGAGAGAAGAAGCCACAAGTCTAATGGCTACATTTTACTTTGTAATATTATGGATTAGACAAATATTGAATGTAATTAGTGGGCTGATATATCCATCCCCATTTAAAATAGGAATATTTTTAAAATCCAATCCTAATATATCATCCCATTACTACAAATTTAAAGCACTACAAGAGTTCTAAGAGGCAAAAAGAAGAGTCATATGATGGGCCATGGTTGTGATTATATTTTAGCATTAAATTTTTGAAATAAGGAAATGTATAAAAATTAGGAAATGAGGGGGTCTAACTAGTGGAGCCTTTAAGTGATTATAAATTTGATAAAAATCAATACTAACTAATAATATCACCAAAATTTGAGCTATAAAATTTCAAAAAATTAATATATTTGGATAGAAAATTAAAATTAAAAAGTATATGTATCCCATTGGGCATGTCTATTATGTGCACTTAAATTTACCCTTAAAACAAAAATACATGGGATCATCTACCAATGTGGACTAATCTTTAAAAGAAAATTTCATATAAATTTGATTCTATTTCATATCTTAATGCTAATCTACCAATAGAAATAAAACTTTGAGAATAAAATGGCGAGTAAAATGCAAAAAACTAATGTATTGGTACAATAGAATAGAAATGGGAACATTTACTACCTATACAAACATAATTTTATCATCATGTAATAAGGGAAGTGAACACAACTAAATAAAATGAAAGAAAGGGGCAAGAAATAACAAGTTATCATAGAAAGACATAAACTAGAGGGCAAGCAAAGAGAATCATATAAGATTTTTTATTTTATAAATATTCATAGTCACATCATAGTTAAATAAAGATTTTAAGATATTCATACACAATAAAGTATCAAATATCTATATTTGAATCATAAAACTCGGTGAGTTGAAAGCTCAAGAAAACATTCTTTTGATCAAAATGAGAAATTATAATGTATAGAAGATAAGGTATTGATTTTTATCAAAGATTACACACACTAAAAATATGATTGAGTTATTCATTAAACTTACATGACATATAGGGATTCTAATCATTCAAATAATTCAAGACATACCAAAAAATGTATTTTAAGTTGCTCATGAAAAACAACTTACATACAAAAAAATTAAAACTCAATAATAGTCATCCTATGTAATGTAATAATATCCTATTTATAACATTTCCCCATTATTACAAACATAAGGAAAGAAACCACACCACACGTACTAGAAAAAAAAAATGTCAACACTAAAACATTTTTTACAAATATACAGAATATGTAATTCACTTCTACTGATAACCTATATACATAAACATAGATTTTCACACTTTTACTTCTAGTGAGTGCTAGAATTCTCACTAGCATAACACTTACATTTCTACTTATAGTGATAACTTACATACGTAAATACAAATTTTAATGATTTAAATTCTAGTTAGTATTGGGATTATCACCAATATATCACTTATAAAATAATTACAAATTATGGAATACATACATTTGCTTATAGTGAGTGTTTTACTTCTCACTGAATTTTGTATTTGTAGCATTTATCATTGATTATTGACATATGATTTGACACAATAAAAATTGCACTCATTTTTAAAGACATCGATTACTTAAAAACATTTCTATTATAAAGATAAATATTTGATGTTTTTAGTAATCATAAATAATTACTTTATAAAAAAAAATGACCCTATTACACTAAAACTATAAGACTTATATTTAAAATTTAACATTTTATTAACATTGACCCTTCAAAAAACTGACCTAAAACTATTTTTATAAATTTAAAAAAACTTCACTTAAAATACTTTTAAACTAAAATAACATTGAATGAATACTAAAACACATATTAAATTAGTGAATATAGATTTTTGAACTTGCCAAAAAATATTTACCATGTCCATGGTATAAAAATTAATTAAACAAGTCAAATTAACAAACATAGACTATATACTTAATAATAACAACTATTAAAAAAAATAAGAAAACCATATTCATATTGATGGCATAGTTAATTTGACTGTATACTTAATAATAAAAACTATAAAAAAAATAAGAAAACCATATTCATATTGATGGCATTAACTTGGTAGTGATAAACATTCAAAACCATGTGAAATATTATGATCAATGCATGATGGAGGAGAAATCAAAGAATACTTAAGCTATGTGATGGTAATCATTTATCAAAGGTGTATGTTAAAGTGTAGAAGACACATATGATATATAATTATATCTACATATAATTTACATATTATCACAAATCATGAACCTCAATAGAGTTTTAAAATAGAATGAAACTTACGATATTTTATAAATTCACAAACAAGTCTTGAAAATGTATGTTAGTTGCACAAAGATGTCATATGTTTGATGATATATATTTTTGCATTATAAACCCATTATTTTTTTTATTTTCATATATTTCTTAGAATATAATCCACTTTTATGTTGTATTTATTTTTAAATTTAATGCTTCAAACCCAAACTCCATTAATTTTATATCCTTTTTGTGTGAAACTACTCTCTCAATTTACAAAATCTTCTAAAACATTTTTTTGGTTATCTTGCCCTTTATCTAAGATTTCCAAAATATTTTTACAATATTAAATTTATTTATAATTTATAAATATATCATTATTTCAATGTGACAATGTCAATTTGTAATAAAAGATGCCATATTATTTTATCATCTAATTTTTACAATATAAAAATGTTGTAATGAATATGAATCTCTTCTCTCTCTTTCTTATTTTTTTGAAATGGATTTTCACTCTATCCACTTCAATCCTTACACCAAGTACCTCTATATATGTTGTAACATGTTTTATAAAATTCAAAGGTTCTAATATATTTATTTCATAAATAAAATATAGTTCCACTCCTCCAAAAACTCTATGTTATGATTTTTTATTTAATAAAAAACACTCCAACCACAAGGAAAAATATTAATCTATAAAAAAATAATCTAAAACACTCTAATTGAATTTCTATACTAATCTAACATGCACTTATATTTACAAGGGTAATCATGCAATTGATATTTCCCCTTATTAATTAAGAAACCATTTTACACACATATCCAACCCTCTCTAATACCAAATATTTATTTTGGTCAAAGATTATGCACAATAAAAAAAATTATTCAATTATTCATCAAATAAACATTACATATAGGTATTGTACTCCTAAAATAAGGAGTCAAACCTTACCATAAATAAGTTATTCTAATAGAATTGTTAATAACAACATGCATGTAAACAATTTAACACTAAATAATATTAAACCTATTTGATGTACTAACATATTATTACAATATGCACACATGGAGGGCTGAGGGAAGAGGGAGCGTGGCTGTGGGTGCAGCCATGCTGAAACCCTAGCATCCATGGCTACATCCTGGACTTTGTCGACTAGATCCCAGTCCCCAAGTGGCATGGATGGTGGGAGTCTTGGTGTTTTGGCATGGTGAAGAAATGAGTGATCATTTATTACGTGTTTCTATTTTTTGCTTTGAATCTCTGTATCAGATGGAACCTTGGGTGGATTCCTAGCCTAAGGTGGATGGCCATTTTGATCAGGATTGTGAAGTAAATAGTGTTTGGATGGGGGAAACTCTATTTCCACTGTGGTTTGTGTGTGAGTCACGGCACACTGTTAAGGAATAAAATGGAGAAAACCTAAGCTGCAGTGGAGCCCTACTCAAGGAAAAATGATGGGTGTGGCAGATCTGCCTTCATCATGGAGGCACTATAAGTGAACGGTGTCCCTGGCATCGTGGGTTTCAGTCGGTGGGTAAGTAAAAAAACATTTCGATGACTGATGTCTGCGAGCAATTCCTTCGACTTTGTGGTCTTGGGGTTGCTGGTTCGTACCTGGGAGCCTGCTCTGTTCATTTTGGAGTTGGGCATAGGTGTTTCTATTTATGAGGTTTCTAGTCCTCATAAAACCTGGTGTTCAGGTTGTTAAACCTAGTATTATTTAGGTTTCAGGTCCTGGCAAAACCTGCATGCTTCTAGAGGTATATTTTGGTGGTTTCAGGTCCCTGAAAACCTGTTTTGATGCTATTTTGTAGTATGTTTTAGGTATGTTTTACCTGGTGAGTGTTAATGTTTAATCTTTCTTGTTTCTGTAAAGGGTTTCGGGGCCCCTTCAAAACCTGATTTTACCTTAATCTAAAACATATTATTACAATATAAAATAACATAAAAATATAGGTAGAATCATTATAATCAGCTGACCACTATCAAAATTTAATGTAAACATATGATTTCATTCTCTATTATAACTTGTGTGGCTCAATAAAACTTTTTATTGGTTTTTCCCATGCTACCTATATCTACCCTACATATTTGGCTTGATGTTTCTTTAACTTATGTCTAATTTTAAGAGAAGAGAGGAATTTTTAATTTGTAGTGGGCACCTTCATTCTTTCCCATACTTATTTATTTTCTCATTGTAAATATTTTAATATACAGGAGCTAAATTTTTAAAATTAAAAAAAAAATCATTTTCAAATGCTTCCCATAAGATCTCTTTTGACTTATTATCCTTTTAAATCATGAGACATTTTTTTTAAAATTATTTGATTTATTTTTTAAAATATATGGGATTATTTATTGAAATTGGATGAGCCCACTATTTAAATTTATAAAATTAAATAAAGCCCATGTCTCATTTAAATAATAAAAGAAGCATGAATAAGATGACTTTTTGTAGGAGCATAAAATAGTGAAAATTGAGCTAGTTGCAATAATTTTAAACATATACTAAGTGTTTGGACAAACATGATGTTGTAAATTGTCAACCTTAATTTTTCTTTTATCTATAAGCACATGCCTACCCCCATTATTTAATATTCATACTTAAATAAAAGTAGGATTTTTTTGTTGAGTAGGAAAATCTTATTTTTCAAGAGAAATCATGTCTTCTTATCCATTAATGTAATAACAATGGATACAAAATAAGTTGGTTATTCATTGTCTAGTAAGATTGCATCACATAGTGTTGTATAAATAATGTCCTTAAAGATAGTGGATCTTTTGATCCATACCAATATAGCTATTTTTTATGGACTATTATTAATTTTATATATGACATGATAATCTCTAGTTGCATTATCTAGTACTTTAGACGGTGAAGGAAGGACAAGATGGATAATTTTATTACCTCTAATTTTTACTACAAGATTATGTATCCTATCTCTTTTTGTCGTGACACCATTCAACTCCATGTATAATTTAATTTCTTTTTTGAATAATAGGAGAGGGATGTTGGATAACTCCACCATAAGGTCTTGATGGGGAAGGAATGAAAGGATTAGTACATGCCCCTTACCTTTGAGTACTAATAATAAACATCTCAAATTCAACATTCATGCAATATATGTTACTAAGGGGATATAATATTTATTCCTATATAATATCATCCATGTTATTTTTCAAATGGAATTAAATTCATTTCATTATATAAGATATAGTTATGCCATATAATTTATGAAATATATATGAAAATATTATAATCATAGCTTGGATTACTAAAAATATAAAATAACATAGTTATGATGGCATAATAGAAAATAGGAGGGCCTAAAAAAATACACAATGAAAACATCCATCCACATAATATTACTTAGATGAGAGAGACAGATTCACCAAAAAAATAACAATGTATCATACTAATATAATATACAATGTACATGTAGGCAATTAACAATAGTTATACTAGAAAGATTCTCTAACATACTAAATATCCACCGGCTCAAAGATTACTTGAAGCTCCATCTATTTTACCCAAGGACATAAAATGCCCTTTTATAGGAAAATCAAGAGGTGAGTGAGATATTTTTATTTTTGGAGTGAAATATAGGGTCATTCCCAAAATAAAAAAAGAATCAAATTATATTCCATTAATCTAATTTTTTAAACAATATTAAATGTTTCATTTGATTATAATTCATGGGTAAAATACACCAAAGAGGGTTTGCTTAGAAACTATTCTAAATTCTTATACCACCAAATAATATTTGATATAAGATGATCTAAATTTTTATACCAACAAATATGGCTCAAATATGATGTTCTAAACATTGATAATAGAACATATGCCTCAAAAAACATATTCTAAATTTTGATAACTACCTCTACATGCATATAGTATATAGGAAAAAAACATAAGGTGCATAACATACTTGAACAAGCAAGAAGCATTACCATTTAAAAACACCTGAATCCCTTTGTTTGGCTTACCCCCTAACTACAATGTTAAATAGGGAGTGAAGAAAAATAAAAATAATAACTATAAAATTTTAAATGTGGTAGGTATGAAAAAATTAAAAACATAAATCCTCCAGTGAGAGTGCCCCAAAAATACATAAAAATTACTTTCAAAATGACATGAAAATGGAGCATGATGAATCACATACATTCATGAAGGTAGACAATGGAGTGTGAAAACACACACACACACACACACACACACACAAAGGTAGAAAATGAGTGTAAAAAGCACACACACACGTGAAGGTAGAAAAATGAGTGCAAAAAAGCACACACAAAAAAGGATAAAATACCAAACCCACCCATGACACCTAATAAATTAGTGAAAGTATAGTTTACATTTGAAAAAATATACAAGAGAAAAAAACACCCTTTGAATGGACCTAGATCTAATTTGTATAAAAATATTAAATTTAATATCTCATCATGAGTTATTCAAAAAATGAAAATATAATCCTAAAAACATGTCACATAAGCTTAAAATTCCATTTTCCTTCCTATTTGGTCATTCTTGCTCCTATAAAATTCTAAGATCTACATGTAATGTAATTTATATGGCTTGGAAAATGATCTCAAGGTGTTTGACTCAAGCGAAACCAAATTCAAAACTAACTTTATATTGAATGTTTAGTTTATTATGAATGTTTAATATCCAAAAAAACACTGACAAATGAAATATGGTATAAATATATTCAACATAATGCCTCCATATGTATATTTCTAAATAATGTAAATCCAACCAAAGAAAGGAAAAGATCTAAAACAATTCAAGATGGTGATTGAATATCTCAATATAATACCATATAAAATATCATAGTTGTGATACCATATATCAATGAGGAGGTCATATTAAATCTCCATAATGAACACATAATATTGGAATACATCCACTCAATTTATTTTGTCAAGTGAAACTAGGGGACATCAAGTGATGATTCTTACATTTTTATTTCAAAAGCTAATGTATAATATGTATACATCCCATGTGCCTTATTTATTTGTGTTATTAGGAGTGATAAGGTTACCTTCCACACTAAAGTTGTAGGGACATCTCATAACCATTGTCTTGGGAATTGTAGCCTATGTTGATAAACCTCCTCTTTCACACCCCCTTAAATGGACCCTAAGCCTTATGTTGTGGTGGATGGATCTTGGGCTTTGGTTATCACCACATTTTTTTAGGCTATTCTAGATACTACATTACAACTTTTGTATACATTTTTCACTTTTATTCCACCCTTGATTTGGTAGATACCTCTAAATACTCCTTGGTTTCTTGATCTTAGGTGTGATTTTGACGCTACTACTTTTGTAGAGATTATTTATTTATATCTTATTGTTCTATTTTGGCCACTACATCAACCTCAAACTTCCTCATTTGTCTTGTATTTACTTCTTGATTTACTCATTCAGTCTCTTTCTTCATATTTTATTCATCTTTTTTCTTATATCCCTCCTTTTATATCTTCTTCTTCTCCTCCTCTTTGGTAGCCTTGTGTTATACCTATTCCTTCATATTCTTCTTATCCTCTTTTATAGCCTTCTTTGTAACCATATTTTTACCCTTCTCCTATTTGAGTTGATCTTTAGTAGCTTATTATTGTGCTATGATATCTATGTGTACAGTTGGTTGCTTATGTTTTGGTTTTGCACTTACTTGTGGCTCATGCACTAGAGTTGGATATTCTAGAGATGATGATGACTTTAGAGGAAAAGAAGGGGATCAATCAACCATGGTGTGAATTTTAACTAGTGATTTTTTTCTAAATGGGGGAATAAAAGTATTTTTTAGTCATTTTTAGGCCTAGATAATCTCTTGTGACTATAGTTATGGTACTTGAGCCTCATGTGGTTCATCTTCCTTAACCGGCAGAGGTTCAAAAAATAAAACCATACATTATGTGATATATTGTAGGGGAATCCAAGAACAACACACCTTGTTCTGATCCCACTTGTTAGGATCTTGCTCCTTAGAAAGAACACAATATGATTACCAAACTTAAGCAATTAAACATGCAGAAATATACCAAAAGCACAAGTAACTAGAATTCACAAATAACACAGAATATGAGAGACAATATACAATCTTGTATTAATACTTGTACAGAAAAGAATACAATAAAGAGCCGCCACACTCTTCCACCTTACAGAGGCTTCCCACACCTCAAGTGTACAGTAATTCTTCTTCAAAACACTCTCCTACCAAAAAATGGTCCCAACACACAACTCACACACAGAATTGGTGTTCACCTCTCCAACCAGTCAGTAATAACCCTGCCAGTACCCAAGCACTCTATAGTACTTCAAGTTGATCTCACATTAACCTACAACTTGCAATTAAATAGACCATACTTACACCTGTAGATCTCTTATGAGCTTGCAACAACCTGCAACTCAATGATCTTACAATGGAGGTTCTTCCTTGCCTTCCTATCTAACTCATTAGTGGAACTAGGAGAAACACACACTTTGTTCTCTTCACTAGCACACTTTACAATACATGCCAATGGGTCTATAAATAGATCCCAAACTTGAACAATAACTTAGACTCTTAGTTTAATATAATTATCCATGCATCTCAAGGCTCAAAATAGCCTTTACATGCAAGCACTCCATTCACTTAACTAATTGTTCATGTAATGAGCAGTTATGGAGCACACAGGCAACCGATGTTGGTCCCTGCTTGCCTGGTGCTGACCGACATCAGCCAACTTCCTACCGATGCTGGTTGCCTTCTACTTCATCTTGACCAACGTCGGTCATGCTACCAATGCCAGTGCTTCTGGATCTTCAGCAACCACCTATTTCTTTGTCTGCAAAGTTGAAGCTTTTATCTCCACAACCTAACAATCTCCCGCTTGGAGATAAATAGCTACAACTATACCTATACCTATACATCATCTAGTTTGTTCCCTTGGCTCTGTATCCCTCTTCAAGATCACTCTTGAAGACCAACCACCACACACCCTATGGTGCAACACCTGTCATCCAAATCACCTGCCACATCCACATCTACAAACCATGTAGAAAATAACTTGACCCTACATAACATGTGCACCTATTGATGGTCCCTTTAAGAATCCACTGAACTGCCCTCCAATGCTTCTTTCCTAGATTGGCTCCAAACTTGTGACAACTCCCACTACTTGGGAAAACTCAGGTTTAGTACATACCATGCACTTAACCTCATTATGTGAATCAAGACACTGTTCTGTGAACTATCCAACCATCGGTGTGCTAACTGGTCTCACACAATCATCTTGAAACAAAGTCAACCTATGACCTTCCATGTCCCTAAAACACACTCATGCCAAAAAATCTTATTGCTTCTAGATTCTTCATGACACACCTCTGAACTAGCCTTACCTTTAGTTTAACAATACCCTATATATGTAACCCTGCAACAAGCACATCATATAGTAATAGGATAATGTAGCTACTATTATCTAACCTGGTAAAGAGAAACACAATGATTAAACCTCCATTGCCCTGCAGCTTATAGAAGACCATATACTCTAGCCTTCTATCTCACGTGTCCATTTCCACTCTTCTTCATCCTGAACATCCATTCATCTCTCAGTGCTTACTTCTAGCTGGCAACTCCATCCAAAACCCCTATTTGGATCTCCTCCAAGGAATCACATCCTCCATCCATGCCAAGCTCCCACTGTTTCCTGGATTGACCTATTCTACTTCTTTAACAACTTCTTGGTTCTTTACCATAAGTGAGCAATAAGTAGTGTAAAGAAGGGAAATCATGAATTTGAGGCTTACTTACCCTTTAAGTCCTCCATATGGGCACTTGAGACTCCTTGACAGCTCACTGTCCACCTAAAATTCATCTTAGTGACTGATGCTAATCACATTCCAGTCTGCACCTGACCGATGTCGGTTCCCTATGACTGCCTCATCACTAACGTTAGTTCTCCCTTGATCGATGTCAGTGTTTATCTACCCTGAGTCACCGACGTCAGGCGGCACATAGCTGATGTTAGTCCCTGTCTAGATGCTGACATTAGTTTTTTAGCTGACATCAGTCTCTGTGTTTTTCTTGTGAGAATTGACTTCTACCCGCGAGCTCCTTTTGGATCAAACCCTTGTCCAAATCACCCTTACTCTACTCAAAATTCTTCTACCCCTTGTGTTGAACTCTATCCATCACCTTCTCCTTGAAAACCAAGGCTTTCCTACTCTTGTCACGATCATCAGATTCCTCAAGAAACATTACCTTCTTCCTTTACATATAGAAATCTTGATCTATGCTCTTCAAATCTGAAAGCATACCCTTTGACTCAAGAACATGCATCTCCTTCTTATTTATGTGACGAAGCCTATTAAGCCACATCTTTAAATCTATAGCTAAAGTAGATAACCCAGAAAGAGAATTAGTAATATAAGTAGATAGATAAAGCGTACCTACTTTCTTACCTCTTGCTACAACAAGTGCACCCTTGGTAACCTTCCAAGAGTCTGCTATGAGAGTTACTGTGCAGCCCTCGTCACCCAAACTTCTTATAGAAATCAAATTCCACTCTAGAATTGGGACATGCATGACCTCCTTCAACACCCATGTGTTACCTATCTACAATTTCAGCTTCACATTCCCTTTGCCAACCATCTGACAAGGCTTACCATACCCTACACAAATTTCTCCAAAGTCTCCCTAGACATACTCATGAAAAAATTCCCTATTTGGGGATGCATGAAAAGAGGCACCAGAATCTAAAACCCAAGATTCTAATTTATCTAAAGAACATACCAGAGCATCCTGTGTAACAAAATCCACATCATCTACTTCTTCTTCATGTCCTTCATGCTGATCTGCTACCAACCAACAATCTTTCTTTTCCTGCTCTTTCTTTCCACATTTCCAGTAGGTTATTCTACCATACCTAGAATTGGACCTCCTGCCATTAAACTTATCCATTCGTAGTCTATTGTCTTCTATCATTACTCTACTCCCACTCAAATAGAAACCCCTATGAGTAACTTGTAATCAACACACACTACCCAGATCTAATCCAATCTGTTAGTATCCCAACCAAAAGCTCTGATACCAGTTGTAGGGGAATCCAAGAAAAACACACCTTGTTCTAATCCCACTTGTTAGGATCTTGCTCCTCAGAAAGAGCACAATATGATTACCAAACTTAAGCAATTAAACATGCATAAATATACCAGAAGCACAAGTAACTAGAATTCACAAATAACATAGAATATGAGAGACAATATACAATCTTGTATTAATACTTGTATAGAAAAGAATACAATAAAGAGCTGCCACACTCTTCCACCTTACAGAGGCTTCCCACACCTCAAGTGTACAGTAATTCTTCTTCAAAACACTCTCCTACCAAAAAATGGTCCCAACACACAACTCACACATAGAATTGGTGTTCACCTCTCCAACCAGTCAGTAATAACCCTACCAGTACCCAAGCACTCTATAGTACTTCAAGTTGATCTCCCATGAACCTACAACCTACAATTCAATAGACCATACATACACTTGTAGATCTCCTATGAGCTTGCAACAACCTACAACTCAATGATCTTACAATGGAAGTATCTTCCTTGCCTTCCTATCTAGCTCATTAGTGGAACTAGGAGAAACACACACTTTGTTCTCTTCACTAGCACACTTTATAATACATGCCAATGGGTCTATAAATAGATCCCAGACTTGAAAAATAACTTAGAATATTATTT
>JARHVA010002457.1:1482500-1522500 GCA_037957365.1 Torreya grandis
TTCATCTATGAATATAATTAGGAATTGATCATTTATTAAAGAATAATTTATCACATGGTAATCCCCACATACTCTAATTTCTCCATACATTTTAGTTTGCACCACCATTTGGATAACCTGGTTTACTTTTTTCCACTAGATAGATAATACTTGCTTCTTCCATTTGATCTAGTTCAACCTTTACTTTCAATTCCATGCTAGGGTTATATATATATATATATAATTTTTAACATATGATTTTCAATACTTTATCTCTACATGCATCTACCCCAATGAAGGTTCTACACCTTTTGATTTTACAAAATTTGTTCAAAATACATCCTTATAATCTTGTACGAGTTGTAGTCTTTCTAAAATCTTCTTTACATCTAGTAGTAATCTAAAATCATAAATTTTTGATAAATATTAGTTCTAATATTTCATACCATTTTTTTTAATGGATCCTAGTATATTTTTTTGAGTCACTTGGAATTGATTCTTTAAATATTCTCTAACCTTGTTCCTAAATATTAAGATTGCATAGTTGTTGATATTCAATTTGGTCTAAGATTTGGCTCTAGGATTCTCCATTTCTTGTTTAGATTCAAAAATCCCTTAAAATACAAGTCATCATTATTTTAATTAGACTCAACTTATTCCCCATTATAGATGATTCTATTACAAGGTTTTATAAAAAAATATCTTTTAGTTTGTTGTCATCATAGTTTTAAAGACATGCATTCAAGTCCTTCATTATTTCTTAATGTGAAGCACATTCCTATAAATTATTGATATCCTCCAATTTGGAATGGAATAATAATATCTTCATCTTCTAAATGAGTTGATATACCAAGCAGTTTTATTCTTTAAGGATATATTTTGTTTAAAAGCCCAGTTGGACATGTGGTCAATTTTTAGTCTTGCTCCTACACTATTGATTCATTTACCACACTATTGTATTAGGCACTAAAGTATGCTTAAATACATTAACCTAGTATATATGTTCTACACCTTGTGAAGACCACACATATACACATTTATAAATATGCATTTTAGGAAACTATCTTTCTAATAAAAATGGCCACTAATTTATGATTATAGCTGCTATTTAAAATAAAACTCACATTAATTCACAAGAATATTCAAAGTATAATATATTTGACATATGTAATACCCATATTATCACAACAATACCCTTAAGATAATAATAAAAAACATAAAATCATTGATCTATATTTGGAACATGATACTCTAATCTAGAAATAAATTAGCCCAATTCCTAGGTTGTAAAATACTAAGGTCATTATCACCATATAAATAAATCATTCACATTCGTATCACCTCATGGTATCCTCTTACCCAATTTAGTATATGAGTATCTAAATCCCCACTCACATAAGATGTAGTTTCCCATGTTATAACACCTTCCTAAATGGGTTTAGTGTAATCCATGTCTATTGTACCTACTTAATATATCAAATCTACTTCAGACCTTATTGGTGATCACACAAAAGTTGAATTAATTTATCCTATCTATAAATGTGTAACTCATGTCTTTGTTATCATAAATCTAGATGAAATTATTTGTCTCCAATTCTATATGGAAAAAGGTGATACTCTACAACTCACAGTGCATTATGCTTAGATTTTGTGCCCACCTTGAACTAGCTACTATCTCTATAGTCATAGGGTGAATATGGATCTTTGGGTATGAATTATGGCTTATTATTAGCATTTTTAGGGGTATAATAAAACTTTTAGCCCCTTGGTGCACCTCTAGCTAATTGTGCATTGTAATAATGGTTATAAAACCATCACAAGCCCACTTCTTAGTAATCAATGTAAGGTAGTACATTTCATCAATATTCATGTAAATTATTCAAAATTGCCTTTCAAACTTAGGTATGTAACTTTATTTTCCACATCCTCTAGCCAACCAATAGGTTCTACCCTCCCATAGTTTATAAAACTTAGCATTGTTAGACTATAAGTGAGATTCAGTCATCCAGTAGCTTCCCATGTAGACCGAGGTATCATATTGATTATGATTCCAAAATTAAATAACCACTTGGGACCTCATATCTCAATAATTTTATAATTACTCGAGAGTTGACTTCCCATGGTTTTTTGGTCTTTATATACCATACTACCTTATCAATGTATTTTTACCCTCTTTGTGTATAGTCTAAGAAATTATGTAATATATTTTTTATTTTCTATGAGATATCCTCATTTCACATAATGCTTACCAACTTGAGTATATATCTCAAATCATTAACTACTCCATATTTCCTCATAATGCATATGATTTGACCATACATATATGAATCAATAACTATATCATCACTCTCAAATGTAGTATAGTGTTGTATACTCTTGAATATATATAGGTTTATTGATACAACAAACCCTTTTATTTTGTAGGATCAAGATATTTATCATGTTTTACCTTTCTAATTTTTTGATCCCATATCATCTGCAAGGGTGGTAATCTTTGTTATGCATGCTATCATAGAATGACTAATTGTATGTATGTAAGTTCCTTTGGGTGCATATTCACCATGTCTACATTTCATAAATTAATATATTTCTCTATTTTTCTAATACTAGATAATATTTAATGTGGTTTTATCTAAGAACTCTACAATAAATGAATTATATCTACCTCTAAGGATTAGTTTAGAAATTTCATGTGAAGTGGTTATGTTCTTCACAAAAATATTAAGAAATCAATTAATGCCCCTATCATTCATCTTGTATGCAATTACCTATTTGGTATTAACTTTATTAGCCTATATATCTCCATTATCTCTACTAAAAACCCTAACATTTTTGATTTTGACTATCATATCCTCCATGTAATTGTGTTAAACCCCACCCCTATTATTTTTTACTATCATATCCCCCATATGGCCATTAAGGAGAATATGGGATCCATACTATCAATTGATTCAGGGGAAATTATATTTTAAAATATTATTGATATTAATAATATGGTAGAGTGAATATTTTCTAGTACTATGGATATTATAGTGTCCATTATACTAAACCCTGAGTCTGATACAGAGTCATAGTGGTCATTTCTACATCTAGATTTGGAATCTCAATTTTTTTTAGTAGGGATCTATTGTGTAGATACTACAAATAAATTCTTGGTGATTTATTCCTTTCATTATTGGAGATATCTATAATTTTTATCATCATGATTATGTTAATTTCATAAATTATAGCATAAACTATATGATTTTTTGGTATACTATTTTAAGAGATGAAATTTTAGAATAGAATGTCTTATTACCTACAATATCTCACTTAGTTTTGACTTTTGGGTAGTCATTCATATTATTCCCCTCTTTTCCACACACCAAACACCAAAATCCTAACTTGGGCCTATTACTTTCATTCAACTCATCCATCTTGTGTAATATAACATCTACCATTGCACTGGATTTCATAGTAGACTATGGACTTTCCTCTTTGTCTTCTATCTCCTCCACCTAGAGTGTAGTTGATCTAGCATCAACCTTATAAGTAAACTAGGTTTTCACAATGGACAAATTTATATGAGGTTTCTAACCCTCTACAAACCATGTAGAATTATGTGTATATTGAAACATAAAATATACTCCATTCATTATGTTAAATAACTTGAAATCAAAGTCCCATACTAACTCTATAAATTTTTGATGAATCTATTTTAGATCTTATATTATTTGATTCGTACATTTATTCATTTTAAATTATCCTATTATTTGGACTTTAAAATCTTGAAAACTTATTTTGGTAGAATTTATTTTGTATATGAACTCTAGATCTCTTCTTATTAAGGCTCCTATGATCTCGTACTTCATTACATCATCCATATTTACATTTTTAACCTACCATTTCATTTTTAAAGTAAATAAATACTACTCAAGGTTATAATACCCATCATATGGTGTCAAAGTGAAAAAAAATCCTATATTGAAAACCATGCTTCCTATATTCACGCTTGAAATTAATGGCTATTATTGACTAGACTTTATCAACATTTTAAGATTTTTTATAACCAAAAATCAAATCTCAATCAATTTATTACTATCCAAAAATTTCTTTGTGTCTTCACTATATTTCCTAAATTTATTTGTAAATCACTCAAACCATGCACTATCTTTACCATAGTTTCACTTTTTATAATTTTTTCTATTGATAAATTAGCCACATGAGATGTGTACCCTTGAATTGGATGATCCATGTTTGTGACTTATTCTTCATTTGAAATTGAACCTACTTTAATCCTATAGCTTACCTTCTTGAAAATATTGTTCCTTATCTTATCCAAACAATATCCTCCCTTATAATTGTAGCCTAATACTACCTTCTAACTATTCTAATCACTCACTTTCTCTCTTTCCTCTTTATTCCATCTCCTATCCATCCCTTTTCCAGTATTTTTCCATTTCTATGCTACCATTTGTTCCTTCTCTTCTTTTAGTCCTTCTTAATTCCTCATCTTCATCATCTCCATAATCTATAACTCTTTCTTGATCTCTTATTCCATATTTGTCTTTTAAACTCTCCAATACACTCTTAATTAAATCTAAATTAATATTATTTTGTTTATTCCATATTCTCTAATTGCATAAGACCTAATCTAGTCTTAGAATTCAATTTTCATTCTACTTCTCTATTATCACATTTCTTGGTGTATTCCCATAATTCACTTTTCATTCTAATTATTTGTGTCCTCCATATTTTTTCTTCAAGATTAAGTTTATCTTCTTAGTTATTCATAATTCACTTCATTATTACATGCATCCCCCTAATTCCTAAAGAAACTACTCCATGTTCTTTGGAATAGGCACCATGGCCTTTTCCACAATTAAACTTTTAAGAATGATAGGTAGTTTCTAAAATTTTCCCTTAATACCTCTTAAAAATAAATATCGATTAGATTGAAACAAGATATACCCTTGTATGATAAGATAAATAATATATCCATTAATGGTAGTCTTTAGAAAATGATTTATTATGTGTGTCCAATCAGTGTATATATTTCTTATTTGTTCTATCTTTTGCTCAATTCAAAGAAAGTGTTTTGTTTGTCTCAACTTAAAGTAATATTAATCAATTATTAACAACCATGTATCTAATAACCCATGAAATTCACACAAAATATTACATATATCTCACCATGTATATGCCCACTTATAACTTCTCTCATAGACTTTTGATCCTATTTTCCTCCTCTTCTGTGAAATTTGGAATTTTCTCATCCAATCATCACTCCAAATCTCTTTTTTTGGGTAACCATCTCAACATGATTCAATGATACATGATCACCACACCATTGTTAGCAAAGGTTCTTAGAAAACTCATTAGAATATGTTAATTTATATTTATCATGAAAAGTGTAATATTAAATATAGTCAAGGAAAGTACCATGGGAGATTAAATTTAAACTAGGTTAAAGATTATAGACAACATAACATGACTTGAAGTCTCAATTTATCCAAAACATTTAGCATTTAAAATGATTAAATAATTATAGGAAAATAAAGTGTAACTACACAAAGGAATAAGTGTAGACATAAATAATAACCATTATATAATATCTATATTTATCTCTAAATTTCATAACCCTTTTACAATATAAGTGAGCACTATATATAAAGCTTTAAAAACTCATGTTACTTCATATTGTTGTCTTTCACTACAAACAAAAGAGATAATTTTCACATTCTATAAACTCTTGATGTGAATTTAGGTTCCAAATACATATAAAAATATATACAATGTAAAAAATAGTGAAAAAAACACATGTGTCATACAATTATACTCTATAATTTTATATCCCTATTATGTTACTAATAAGTATTCTCTAATATACATTTCCACCATCTCAGAAAATGACTATAACATCCATTTACTTTCCAAGAGGATAAAAAGGGTTCATACAAAAGAAAATAAAATAAATACGTGAGAGATTATTGTTGGTGGAATGAAAGGTGGGATCATTCACCAAGTTATACCTAGAATTATAACACATGTGAAGACAAATACAAACATTAAATAAGCATTAAAATAAATTATTTACATATTAATTCAAACCTTGGTAAAAAACACTATGTAAGGTGGTCTTTAAGGGCTTCCACGACAATTAGAAATTGTCTCAAATTACTTTTTTTGACTCCCATTTTAGGTTTTGAACCTATATTATCATGAAAAAAGGTCTATGAAAGGTTTTGAGTAGTTGAATATAGTGTAAGGGGCATGGGAATCAATGGTAGGAGATCAGGTGACATAGGTGAAGAATATTTTGGCACCAGAGGATGTAGGTTTTGTGTTAACTTTGGTACTAACCAAAAAAGAGATATGGCTATATTTTATTAGATCTATAGGTGCATAAGGAGAAATTATCTACATAAAATTATTATGTTATATTTTGGTGCTTATGTTGAACCTACTAGATCTAGGGTCAGTTATAATTCTATTTCTATCCCTTTGAAGTGCATGTCAATTATTCACTATTTTTTCTATGTTATTTCAAGTGAAAGATTTTAGAAGAGGATGCCATATAATTTTCAAAAAACAAATTGTCCATTCATGTTTCCCAAAAGTAAAAGGCTAAGACTTAGGAGGATAGGCAAGTTTTGGTCAGAGTAGATTTAGATAAGGCTATGGCAACTAAAAAAAATAAGGAATAATTTGTAAATGCCCAAGGAATATCTTTTGTGGAAGAGGTTGATGTAATTTTGTCTAAGGAAAAAATATATCCTCCCCTCAAAGTGGTAGATTTTAATCCTTCTATAGAGTTTGATCCACAAGAGGCTAAAGAAGTGCTCAAGAATGAGGATTAGTTCTCCTTAAGAGGGATTATATATATATTTTATAGACGTGGGTATAGAATTTTGGTCTTACATGATTGGGTTTTAGTAAATTGGAAATATCTCATAGAAGATAACATGAATATTTATCCATGTGAAAAATGTTTCTTAATTTCTATCTTTGATGGTTAAATGGTCATGACAAAATATTACAAGATAAGTCTTGGTGTTGGGACAACCACCTTCTCTTACTTAAGCCTTGGTTTGTATATTTCAACCCACTAGTGGAAAACCTAACCACAAGGCCTATTTGAAACCTCCTCCACATTTTCCTCTACAATTTTAGTCAAATTTTTACCTCATAAGTATTAACAATACCTTGTGAAAACTAGTAATGATTGATGCTTTAACTACTTATTTTCTTCACACAACTTATGCCTAACTCTTAGTAATTATGTATATCTCATAAAAACTCCTAGTAAATATAAATTTAAAAATAAGAGATCATTATTGGAAATAGTCACTATATTAAGAAGGCATCCCTTTAAAATGTTGAAAATGATTAAAAATTAGACACTTGGTGGTAGATTATCCCATCTCCAAACTCAAGTCTTCTACTTCCTAGTGGAAGGATACATTTCCATTACATATTAAATTTATCTTAGATCATAAATAGTGTGGAAAATAGGATTAAATTACCAGAATTACTCCCTCTTAAATGGATCCTAATTCACATGCTAACAAAGACAAGGGTGTTGAATCTAGAAATCTCATCCCATTTAAAGAAGGGCCTATGAGTAATGTGTTGGCTATTATTTATAGGAAATAGATGATAGTTAAGAAAAAATAAATTCCATATCTCCCCTATTCCTTCATGATGTAGAGGCATGGGGATAATTCTCCAATAGCATAATTATTTGGATCTCAATCCAACTAGTCATATGCACTTAATGGTTTGATCTTCAAGATTCCATGTCTAGTTCAATATTTCAATTCCTTGGGATATTAATAGTCTTTGTGAATATGAAATTTTTCCTTGTAATTTGCAAGTAATTATTGATAGATATAACTTCTTCTCTATGATTCATAAGTCATTATATGCCTCATACAAGTCTTCCCTTCATTAGTCCTTCATATGCTTTCACTAGGTAAGATATCTTTGGTCTAAAATGTCAATATTTGATATAGATATCTAGACACAAGTATTTTACCATAAATAGTATATTATTATATTTTTATCCCATTTAAATCCCTTAAAATTCATTAGGTTGACTGCACATTCACCAATCATTTACACAAGGTTCACAATGTTTAGACAAGGCTAGTAGCATTCTTTAAGAAATTTATCTTTCTTTCATTAGTATCAGATATTTACCAAAGATTAAATTACATTTATATGCCTAATTTATACCCCTTGAGGTGTGGGTAAATTTTCATACTCAAAATCCATTCTTATCTAACACTTCCTTAAGCAATCACCTGCCTTTTTAGGCCTATTTAGCCCTCTTTTCTTGACATAGTCACAAAATTCCATATAGATCATACTCTTTCCATCTTAAAACACCTTAATAAATATCCATATGATAAAAAAATCCAAACTACAAAGTTATATGATTTTCCAATAGCTATAACTCTCTAAAATTCTTAAACCCTAGTCTAGGGTTTCCTAGACTCTACACAAACCTATGAGCACTTTAAATTACATAACTTGGGATACACAATGTTTTAAATAGTTAGATCACTTTGATTAGGTATATTTTCATTACCGTATTCTTTAACATTATTCTATAGTCCTTGTTCCATTTGTCACTTGTTTAAAACAACAAATATACAACTTAGCTTAACTGTGCATTCCTTGATGAATGTGAATAATAATGCAACCTACATGTTTGGGGTATCAACATATTATTTTATTCACTTTATACTCTCTCCCAAAGTTTAGAAGGTTAAATAACCTTATTTAGTGAAAGTTTCAATCATCCAATCTATACATTCAATGATTTTTGTGATAAGAACAATGAGACAACTATCTAACTCCCATTTCAAGGTGACTATGAACCCTAAACAAGGTACTCACTGTGTTTCTAAAACCCTTTACTCTTATATAGCCTATGACTTAGCTTTAATTACCTATTTAGACTTTAAACAACACTATTACAATAAGGATTCTTACTTGACAACCACTATTTACTTCAAACTAACATTTATTTGCAATTTTTTAACTATAACAATAGTCTACAGGGGTTCCAATAGTGTCATGACCTTTATTATGAGATACTACTTAAACATAGATTTTTCCAATCACATTAAGTCTTCACCATACAACCTATATAATCATCCATATGTTAAGATAGACCTATGTTCTATTATCTTGTCTAAATTAAGATTGGAACTAGAGTCTTGGACTAAAACCTATATCTTCACATGATAAAAAACAAAGATATAAACACATAGTATCTTCAAAAGTAACACACAACTCAACATTACTTAAATTAATTCAATAAATTCACTTTGAGATATTTCTTAATTACAAAAATTGTCCATTTATGGAATCTATCACCTTCTTGAGAGGTTTACCAAGTTTTGTGACATTTCTCTCTATTTATCCTTATTAGAGTATCTAAAACATCTCTCTCTTATTATATACACCATCCAAATCCCCTAACTCATGTACCATTCTTTCTTTTCAACCAACTTCAAAGTTGGTTACCAAATTAGTTACAAAATAACTTATTTTTCTTGAACCCGACGTATAGGTGAGGGTGACCATTATAAAAACATGTATTCCACCTTTTTAATTAGCATATAATAATTATAATTACCCTTTACATGACTTATTAATCCCACTTTTATCATCTAAACATTGGAAACATGTAAATGACCCTTCTAGATTCATTTTGAATATTTGAATTTTCAAATTTTTGGTTTTTGAGGGAAAACTCCAAACACCCTCAAATTGACTCCTATGATTCTTAGGGATTACAAATGTCCTAAAACACATTTAATGAACCTTAAAATGTCCCTTGACTCACATGACATTAAAAATTGACCCACTTTTGACCATTAATGACTAAAACATAAAATTGGCAACTTTTAGTTTGATGCTCTTACATCATACTCCTTAGGGGGGAGAAAAACATAATCATCCATATTTATTTCATAAAATTTGTTATTTTATGTTATTTCACATTCATATTATTTATATTCTTCATTCCTTGTTCCCTTTTCTTTGATAAACTCTTGCTTACCCTCCTCTTGGCTTTGTATAACTTTCTTGTCTATGGACCTTCCAAATTCATGAGGTGTTCCCACTAATGTATAATATTATTTTATAAATATTCAAATTTTTATAAGTCACTTTTAATATATTAATACTTATATTAATCCAATTGGTATTCATTCTTCTTCCTCGTGCTTGTTTCATGGCTTGTTTCCTCATTATTTTCACTTGATTCTTGATTGTCTAGTGGGGTTTACTTCTTGTTCATTATATTATCTTATTAATTAGGATCTAATGGATTATAATGTATGTAAAACTATATCATTTATTCCACTATACTTTCTTTTTATACCTCTTATTCAAACTTATTGACATTTTGATGCCTTTTCCTATCACCTTGCTCACTACAAAAGAACAACTTCTTGTTTCACTCATTCTCATCATAGTATAATATTATTTGACCAATATTTTCCTATATATATTATTAAAAAATTTAAACTAATATTTTAATTTACCCATTAAATAACTCACCTTTTTTATTTCTTCATGCTCCATTTACTTTCTAATTAGCTTGTGTGTTTGCATATTTGTTTGCACAACTCTTTATGCTTCCTTTCGTTGATTATTATCAATATTTTACTTGAATTATTTCTATAATTAATTTTATTTCAACCCATTTTATGGATTTAACATTTCTTCTATCATATCCAAATATTATTGTAACTTTAGTGCATCTATCTCCTCAAAATCCTTATCAAAGTTTGCTCCACATTGCTCTTCACTTGTTTGAAAAACTTCTTGTTTATATTTTCCTTAGACTCCCTCATTTATGAGTGTCATATCAATGTATTAATTCTAAATAACATGATTTTAAAGCACTATTTGAGGTTTTTAATCCTCATTTTTCTTTTCTATATACCCATTCATCATGCCATTGTCTCTATGTACAAGATATCTTCATCATTGGAATAAAATTCAAACATATCATCATATACAACATTTGAAAGCACATATTGTAAAAAATTATATTACATTCACTCATATGTATGCAACTTAATTTATTTTTCTCTATTTTGATGCACCATCTCTCTTATTTACTTTGTGGTCTTATGATTTTATTCAATATTTATTCATTCTTGGAGTACACTTGTAACTTGATCCTCTTGTACTCTTTTCTTTCTTTTTATCACCCACTATTTGCCTTGTAACTTATTTGGATTACAATTTCTTATATTTTAATACCTTTCATGCTTCATTCATTTGTTCTCTACAATGCCAACTTGGAATAATTTGCCATGTTTCTTTTGCTTCCACACTTATGCTTATTTTTCACTCATGTTTTTGCCTTGTTTTACCTCTTGTTTGAGGTTCAAATCCTTCTTCTCATCACCTATTTTTTTTAGCCACTTAGGCCACACATATCCATGTCCTTGTTCTCATTTTGATGTATTTACTTTTTCATGTTTTCTATCAACTTGAATATCATCCTTTTCTTCATCATAGATGCAATCAAAATCAACATTTAGACATTCATTCACCTCCAATGGTAACTGATTCAAGATTATCTCTTCTTCCATATCTTCTTAGGTGATATTCACGTCTTATTTGTATGATTATTATCTTTTTTTAGGTTCTTATCTTGTAAATGTATCATAATATTCCTCTTTCTCATCATTTTCATCATGTGGAGTATTTTCAATATTTAACACTTTATCCTCTTAAAGAGGTTCTCTTTCTTAGTCATCCTCTTGCCAGTTGATGGGAAATATATTTATCCCATCCTTGACTAACTTTGGGGCCTCATGATTAGAATTATCCAACTTATTATTCATACCTACAAACACGAACTTGAAAGTAGTGTTAGCATATAAAATGAGAGACTACATAGTCTCTTTGAATGTGTTTGACATAGACATCCTCCATGTCTTCTTATCTACACATTCATATGCTCTTCTTGGCACTTATCTTTCCTTATTTTTATATTAAATTATAAAAATCTTCTAAAATTCTCTATCTTGTTTCTCACTTGGAAATATCTCTCTTCTCATGCCTCTTTGGGCTGCTCTCTCTTTCTTCTCATTTTTCAAGAGATTATTCTTGTGCCTTCTTCTCACAGGTGACTCTAATGGCCACTTCACTTTCCTTATCACATTACATCCTAAAAATTATCTTTCTTATTCTATTATTATATTCATAATGATCTCTATATTCTCTATACTTTTCCCTAATTCTCTTTTTATGTCTTCCACTTCTTTTTATATATCCATCTTCTCTCACTTCTTTATTTTCTAGGCCTATTTAGACCTTCCTCTTATAAATTTATCAAACTTTCCTCTTAGAACTCTTTTATGACTTTCCTCTTATTTTATTCCTATATATATGACCTCTACTTAACCTCCTTGAATCTCTTTTGGAGTCTTTACTTGTCTTCTCTCTTGGAGCTTCAATGCTCTTTTTTCCTCTCTATCTTTTCTAGCCTTCTCTTAACTAGATTCTCATCCTTATTAAAGGAATTTAGGAATATATATCTTCTTTATCCTCAAACTAATATACTTCTATACTGATCTTAATATATCAGACTTATAACCTTATTCTACCTCAATACCCTGTAATGTGTCATCTTATGCATACCTTCTAGCACTATGCATTCATATCAAATCAACAATTTGTAAAGAAATTTAAAAAAAATACCTAAGAATACCTTGAATTTTTATGATACCAAATGATAAATAGGTATGGGGAGAAGTCTCTAATATCATCATTCTCTAGATCTCAATCCAACTGATCACATGCACTTCATGGTTTGATATTCAAGATTCTATGTCTAGTTTAATATTTCAATTCCTTGGGATTTTAATAGTCTCTTTGAATATAAAATTGTTCCCTATAAAATTCAAGGAATTTATTGATATATTTAACTTCTTATCTATGACTCAACTCATTACTTGCCTCATACAAGTCTTCCCTTTACCAGTCCTTCATATGCTTTCATTAGGTAAGATATCTTTGGTCTCAAATGTAAATATTTGATATAAATATAAAGAGGTCAGTATTTTTCCATAAATAGTATATTAATATATTTTTATAACTATTTAAATCCCTTACAGGTCATCATATTGACCACATCCTTCACCAATACTTTACACAAGGTTCACAATATCTAGACAAGGCTAATAGCCTTCTTTAAGAAATTTCTCTTTATTTAATTAGTATAGGATATTTAACCAGGATTTAATTACATTTATAGGACTAATTTATACCCCCTAAGGTGTTTCTAAATTTTCATACTCAAATTCCATTCCTATCTAACACTTCATTAAGTAATTACCCCTATTTTAGGCCCATTTAGCCCTCTTTTCTTGACATAATCACAAAATTCCGTAAAGACCATACTATTTTAGTCCAAAACCACCTTAATAACTCTCAATATGATAAAACAATTCAAATAAAAAAGTTTCATGATTTTCCAATGGCTATAACTCTCTAAAACATTTAAACCCTAGTCTAGTGTTTCCTAGACTCTACACAGACCCATGAGCACTTTAAATTCCATAACTTGGGATACATGATTTTTAAAATATTAAAATCACTTGTATTAGGTATATGTATAGTTCATTATAATTTTCCATTATTCTATAGTACTTTTTCCATTTATCACTTGTTCAAAACAATAAATATATAATTTAACTATGCATTCCTTGATGACTATGCATAATAATTCAACCTATAGATTTGGGGTATCAAAAAATTATTTTATTAAATTTATAATCTCTCAAAAAGTTTCCAAGGTTACATAACCTTATTTAATTAAATTTCAAATCATATAAACTATACATTCAATGATTTTTATGACAAGAATGATGAGATAATTCTTTAACTCGCCTTTCAAGGTGATTATGAAACCTAAGTAGGGTACTCACCATGTCCCTAAAACCATTTACTATTATATAATTTTTGAATTATATTTTATTACCTATTTTTACTTTAAACAACACTATTACAATAAGTAATCTTACTTGACAACCACTATTAACTTCAAACTAACATTCATTCTCAATTTTCTATCTATAACAACAGTTTACAGGGGTTCCAACAGTTTCATGACCTTTATTTTGAGATACTCCTCAAACATATATTTTTACAATCACATTAATTATTCACCATATAACCTATATAATCATACGTATGTTAAGATATGTGTTGTAGAACAATCAATCAAACCTTATTCTTTCTTAAGATTAGAACCACAATCTTGGACCAAAACTTGTATCTTCACATGATCAATAATAAATATATAAACACATAGGACTTTAAAATTTAAAACATAGCTCAACATCAATTAAATTCACTCAAGGAACATCAAATCATTTAATATTCACTTTGAGATCTTTCATGATTACAAAAACTATCCATATATGGAATCCATCACCTTCTTGAGAGGTTTACCAAGTTTTTTGACATTTCTCCCTATTTCTTCTTCTTGGATAATCTCCAACCTATCTCTCCTATTATATATGCCATAAAAATCCCATAACTCATGTACCATTCTTTATTTTCAACCAGCTTCAAAGTTGGTTACCAAACTAGTTATATACATCCTCAAAATATCTTGAGTTTGGGTCATCGAAATTAATCAACAAACATGTTTTTTTACTATATATATAAATATGTAGTGCATATACATTTTTTTCATTTTTTTATAAAATCATTAATTATTTTCTAGGATAGAATTTTTAATATATTTTTTAAAATTTGTTTTGGTTGGCTAGTGGTAGATAGTATTATGCTTTGACCCTACTATTCAATCCAAAATCATATATATATATATATATGTGTGTGTGTGTGTGTGTGTGTGTGTGTGTGTGTGTGTGTGTGTGTGTGTGTGTGTGATTTTGGATTCAATAGTAGGATCAAAGCATAATACTATCTACCACTAGCCAACCAAAACAAATTTTAAAAAATATATTAAAAATTCTATCCTAGAAAATAATTAATGATTTTATAAAAAAATGAAAAAAATGTATATGCACTACATATTTATATATATAATAGAAAAACATGTTTGTTGATTAATTTCGATGACCCAAACTCAAGATATTTTGAGGAGAATATAAAAGTGTATGTGGCCTATTCATGCCAAAAAATGGGATAGACTATTATTCTTTAACCTAATAGGTTATGAGATGCTATCTATCATGGATGGATTCTTTGGATATAATTGATTAATATTGTTCCAGAGGATTAATACAAGATAAAATTTACATGGGGAAATTTTTATTATCATGGCATGCCATTTGGCTTGAAAAAAATTAGAGACACATATAATAGAGCAATGCCTATTATATTTCATGATATCATGCATGATATTGTGTAAGACTATGTTGATGATATTCTAGGAAAATCCAAAACTTCTGTAGAATGTCCAAAAGTACTACAAAGAATATTTGAATGGCTTTGTCAATATAAACTGCATCTGAACCCTAAAAAGTGTGTTTTTGGGGTTGCATCTAGAAAATTATTAGGCTTCATTATTTCTTATAGAGGAATTGAAGTCAATCTATCTAAATTTTAAGCTATTACTGAGATGCCACCTCCTTTTACTTTGAAGTAAATTCATAGTCAACAAGGTAAGATCTAGGTTATTAAATGATTCATCTCTCAACTTATTGATTATTTTCATCCATTTACACATATTTTAAATAAATGCATTACCTTTCAATGTAATATTTAATTTCAAGAATATTTCAAGTAAATTAATCAATACTTATCAAATAATTAAGTATTTATTCCACCAATACTAGTTAATCCTTTGTTACTATATATTTCTACTACTAAGTACCTTAAGGGCACTCCTAGATCAATATGATGATCAATGAAAATAAAGAGTTGTTTATTATCTGAGTCATACATGAGTCTCTTATCAGAAGTGTGTTTTTCATTAGTTTTCACTTCCCAAAATCTTAGACATTATATGTTGAACAATAAAACTCTATTGATTGCCAAAATAGATCCCTTAAATTATTTATTAGCAAAAACATCTCTAACTAGTCAAATGGCTAAATGGGTCATGTTTCTTAGTGATTTTTCTACCTAATATACACATCAAACTCATGTATGGACAACCCCTTCACATTCCATGTTCATTATTGAGTTCATGCACCCATGATTATCCTTTCCTTCGATGGGTGTTTTTGGAGTTATTTGTTCTTATTTCTTGTACATTCTCTAGTAAAAATAATCTTGTTTATATCCTATACCCAAGTACCTAAATAGTTTAAATATTCCAAAACTCCCTAAATAGTTCAAATATTCCAAAACCCTTAAATATACAAAATATTCCCTTATATGAAAAACCCTAAAAAGTTACTTAACTCAGTTTCCCCATTTGTACCTATCTCTAGTATCACATAATGGATTAGTTATCATCTTATTACTCAATTTGAATTTCTAGTTGCTTATAGTTAAGTGTCACAAACTGAAGCACCTCATTGGTTATTTTCATTTCCTCATGGGTACATCATCTCAAAGAGTAGGACCAACTTCCCACACTCTTATCATTTTACAAGTTATTTCCAAGATCTCACCATTTTATGAGTTATTTCCACATTCTCATTATTTTTTGAGTTCTTTACATGCTCTCACCATTTCATGAGTTATTTCCACATTATTTTCATTTTATGATTTATTTCCATGATCTCACCATTTTGTGAGTTATTTACACACTCTCACCATTTTGTGAGTTTAAATAAACACTCTCAACATTTTATGAGTTTAACCATTTTGTGTCAATTATTCATTTCTATCTTGGATTTGCTCATAATTATCCTTTTCTATGCTTCATTTTTTATTTAACTATAATTTCTTGAGGTCTAATTAGACTATATAGGTAGAACTTAGTTCTTTGAGGTTATCTTGACCATCCCTTATCATATGCTCTCAACATTTTATGAGCATATTTATTTCTATTTTGGCAAGCTTATTCATTATATTTTATCACCATTTTACGAGTCTATATTCCTAATTTTTTTCTATAATCTACATTATTAAACTTGTCATAAATTTGATTCAATCCCAACTCCTTAGAATAATTACATTTAGCTTGAATTCCATAAGACTATGTAGGCAATGTCCACTTGTATGTGGAATTTCGAGTCAGCTTCGACACCCTTACCTTATTCTTCTATTCCCCCTTCCCTAGTCACTATTATTTTTTCGTTACCCTTGGTCTCAAAGAGTAATGCCTTATTATCACATACACTCCTTTCTGAATTGAATGTTTGTTTACTTTAGATTGTGTGTTTGTATTTTGATTATTTATGTTCTTATCAATATGGTGTTTATTACTCAACTAGCTTAATTTAGTAAATTATGTTTTTCACTTAATTCTTATAATTATTTTAATTTATGAAAATTTGTATCTAAATTAGCACTAATTTAAGTGCATTATGTTGTACATTTAATGCTTGATTTTCCATATGTTGTTTTAATTTATATAAATTTACATTTTGAGTTCAAAATTTTATACATTTTGAAAAATGAGTGTTATTTTAACAACCCTTCAGGGTTAAACTAGAATTAGGTCAATTTTTTTTGGTAATTAACTCATTAACAAATTATATTTACTAATTCCAAGTACTGAGGATCTTTAACTAAATGCATCATTAAGTAAACTCTTATATCAACAATTAAATTAATCATATGATTCATTTATCTAATGATCAATATATATATATATATATATATATATATATATATATATATATATACTAATTTTCTTCACAAATTAAAACATAGAATATTACTAGAATACCCAAATTAACAATCAAACACTACTAGTTTAAATATCACAACAAATATAAGTATAAATATCCATTTGTTGTAATTATATAATTGCCATCAAATAGTATAGGTATACAATATTACATATCTGAATATCAAATTACAATTAATACATTATTCCATAGAACATATGAGTCTAAATGAACTCATTAAAATCCAAAAGTATTTATAAGTAAAGCCTATATTGGTTTACTACAAGAAGGGGAGAGAGAGTATCATAAGAGTGATTTTCCACACTAAACATGGACCATTGATCCCTTTCAAAATATACAAAATAGGGAATGGGCATCCCTTCATAGATGGGTAGATAATTATGGTGCGAGAATTGAGAATGTCAATTAGAACCTGTGTGTTGTAAGATAACTATGACATGTAACTTATCATAAATAAACATGTTCTAACATGATATCATGTAAAACATTAAAATCAAATAAAATAGGTGAATTGATAATGTTCAAATCATATACATTACCTTGTCTAAAGTTTTAATATAGTTTTGGATCTCTAAGATGAGTCAAATTCACACACACAACTAATTTGGATTTCCCCAATTTATCTATTAGTTACACTATCTAAGTGTGTGAATTCCATCTCACCTAATTTCTTAGAGTCATACATAAGTAATACTTAAATAAAAATATTCAAATAAAAAAATTTCCATATAAATATTCCATATCACATATGAATACAAGGATATCATATAGTCTCATGTTCTCCATCATATGCATCTAAATTGTATAAGTCAGCCAACCGATTATAAATTTAGCCTTTTAAATAAAAAAACTAATTTATTAATAATCATATACTTTTAACTAAAATAGATAATTTATTCATGACATATGAACAATTGAGATAGTCACAATATTCTTATCATAATGTTAATTCATAGCTATATGTTTTCACATATAACTCATTAATGACCTATTTCCTCTAAGTTCTATACACATACAATATGTGTTATGACAATATACATATACATGTATAAATATAATTTCCAAAACTATCAAATTAGAATTATATCATTATATATTTCCCATTACAAAAATGTGTATCTTTAGTTATATTAACTCATCCTATAATCACTTTTATAAACATATGGTCTATAAGGTAAATCTTTTTAAAAAAATACTAATCCTCTATAATCAACCTTATACATGATTAAGCATGAAAAATTAAAATAGTTCATCATATATAGGTACAAACATCCATGTTCATACATACATACATACATATATACATACATATATACATATACACACACATGGGTCTTGTGAAGTTTATCCACTAAACCCTATTTATATATACATATAATCATATATATTTATATTTATATAATTATAAATATAATTTTAATTAACTAACCTAGGTAAAAAATTTCAATTGGGGTCTTGTTGAGGTCAACATACCCCCATTTTTAAAAATGGGGACCCTTGTTTTAAATCATGTAAATTTGTGCTCTAACATTGAAAAATAGGAGAATCAGGTGTATTTGACTTTCAAATTTAAGGTATATAACAAAGTGGGATCCTAAATTTGAAATTCATCCACCCCTAGATCTCACCTGGACTTGTCTTCCACATTTGAATAATCTTTGTTAATTTCTCTATAATTATTGTTAATACCTATTACTAGTGTTTCTATGTTGTAGACTTAATGAATAATGACAAAATCCATGGCCTAATATGTTTTTTAACCTAGAATTTTTAGTTGAAATTTGGTGGGAACATTTATTTAAATTTATGCAAGAAAAATTATCATGCCATGGACTTAATTTAATTTTTTATCCTAAGGCTTAGTCATGTTTTTCAACACAACCAAACCTTAGGTTAAAAATCTTATGTTTGGGCTCATTTATGTCCCATGATCCATTTGTTCCATTTTATGCTAGCTTGGTCTATGTAAATTCATGGTCCCTTTGTTATAAGGCTTAGCCTAAATCTTTACCTTAAGGTTTATCATATTTATTAATATGATAAAAAACTTAGGTTATGCCTTTATGCTATGTCTTTTTATTTTTCAAGGGTCTAGTATATATGTTTTAAAGCTTATCTTAATATTTTAGCATAAAATTCCATTCATATTTATTAATAATAATGAAAACATTAGTCTAATACTTTATCTTAAGCTTTATAGTTTATCAAGCTTAAATATTTTTCTTGTTTATAGGATCAATGATCCATGTTTGCTTGGGTGATATTGATCCAAATGAGTGTGAATAATGTTGATAATTCAAAGCCCCAAGATGGTGATAAGTGTCATAAATTCATTAAAATATATTAAAAAACCAATATTGCTCAACCCCATGGATTGTAATTAGATAGTGCGCATTTCATAATATAGGGAAGATCTAATGGCACATAATTCAAGTTGAAAATTCAAGACATAATAGAAAGGTTACAGTCTAAGAAGGTCCCCAAGATCAATGGCCCATGTTCACTCAAGAAAGATTGATTGGATGATGCAAGTAAAGTCAAGACTTTAATGGAGTTTGGGACAAGTGAGAAGGTGACAAATGTCACCATCTTGGTGAAAAGATATTGAACATCCAATGATGGTGCACCCCTTGGATTGAGATCGAATGGAGTGTATTTGCTTGGACAAAAATGATCCAATGGTACAAGATGGACATTGAATTTTCAATGAATCTATAATAAAATTTATGATCACCACATGGTAAAAGCACATTAACCAATAGAACTAATAGAGTATGAAGTGTAGAGGGCCCATGGGACAACCAAGTGGTATGGTCTTGGGGCCAAGTGTAGTGAGTAGCCAATGGTGTTGAACCCCTTAGATCATGATCCAATGGAGTGTTTTTGCTTGAACAAACAATATATAATAGTGTGATATCATCATTTAATTTTCAATGAATCCCAAATATAACATAGTAATGACATGTCATAATTATGGGAAATATAGTAGAGGTAGCCAATGGTGTTCAAGTCCTAGGATAAACATCAATGGACTATGGTAATATGTCCAAGGATGATCAGATAGTGTGAGATAAAGAAGGAATTTTAAAAGGCAATGGTAATATTTTTGAATAGTGATGAGTGGGATGCCATAAAGGTTCCACAGTGATACCACACAAGCAAAGAATGATAAATCTAAGGATTTCATGGACCTGTAAGAGACAAAATTATAAATAGTCAAGTCTAAATGCAAATTTAAAGCATATAACTTATGATTTAAGCTCATAGATGCCATTAGATCACTATTAAAACTTTTAGGAGTTCCATCACAAAGAATGAGATCCCTAATTAGATCTTGTGAGTATTATAATTAGGATAAGGAACTAAATTACCAATTGTGTGAAGGTAATTCGATCAAGAGTCCACTAGTGAACAATTCAAAAGAATTTAGAGCAATGATGGGGGACCTCTTCAATGAACTCAAACAACTTGAAGATAGGATAGTGTATATATTGGATAGCTTAATCAAGGAACCTAATACACTTGATCCAATTTTTGTAATTACAGGTGATGAGTTTTATCAAGAGCTTCCTAGTTTATGAAAGGGGTAAGGAACCCAAGCATAGGCAAGACTACTAATGATAGTGATAGGATCATGGATATGATTATAACTAAAAAGTAAATAGTTAGTGAAGTTAGAATCATTAGAGAAGGTAGATAAAAATCACAAGAGCTTATTATATCAAATTAAGGAGCTCTTCATGAAACCCATTATTGATCTTGAGCTTATTGAAGAATAACATTTTAGAATGAAGATCCTACTAGAGAGACAAAATTGCAATGGGTTCTCAAAGTCAAATTAGGTGAATTAGGAATATTCTCCAAGTATCTAAACATTTTATATTTTGAAAATGAAATATTATTTTGGTAAATTCATGTGTAAATTTTAAAACACATTGTGTATAGATCAATCCATTAAGGAAAGTCTAGTGTACTCTATAATATGTGTAGAAAGGATAGTTTTCCTAACACTTGTACTTTTTTAATTGGATATGACTGACTGATATACTTCCTTGCATTATATAAAAGTAGTATTATCAATTGTAAAAGGTGAGAAATTCTTAGATCTAAAATACAATTGTAACTTTTGATTAATTAATATAAGCAAGGAATTTTATAAAGTTTATCCAAATTTGCTTGTGTCTTTTGTTATTTTTGCTTATCTCTCACTTGTTCATTCTATTTTCCAAATTTGAATGGTTCTTATGAGTTTATATTGTATACATTTGAATACAAAGATGTTAACCTATGACAATGCTAGGTTAATTGAAATACCTTAGGTTCATTTTATTTCCTTACTCTTCTTGCATTTGGGCTAATATTGTTTGCTTGTAGGGGTAAATCTTTAAAGTGAAATTAGTTCTTGTTTGCATTACATCATACCATCCTTCTATGTTTGCCTTATGTGTGATAGGATTTGAGATGATTCTAATTCATGGCATACATTAGTTAAGTGCATGTCTAGAGGTTATTTGAACTTTTTCATAGTGTTTGGAATGAAGATCAACAACATCTCTTCTCTACCCTACCTTTCCTTTTGCTCATTTTTAACTAGATCACTCTAGATTAATTTTCATTATGAGTATCCATATTAGATTAGTCTTTAAATTAATTCTTGATCATAATTCACAGTCTTTAGCATACCATTTTCATATTCTACATAATCTAACTATTAGGCCACAATGACTCCCAACCACCAAACATTATAAACATTATGAAATAGTCCACTTACTTTTCCCCTATTTCATAAATAGATAATAGGATTATCACAACCTACAACTCATTCACTAAATTCCTAGAATTATAAAACAAGAAGTGTTCTTAAACACTCTAGGAACCTATGATACATATTTAGGCATGAATAGGAGGAGCTTCACTAGCACTAGGAGGGCCTAGTTACATCTTTGTAAATTTAAAGTATCTTTGCTCATTCTTGTAAAAAGTGTTAAAATATTAGTCTAACCTTTGCATAGTTTTGTCAATACTTTCTCAATTATGTAATTATCATTGATATTTATGGTCTTTGACCCATATTTGTACTTAATTTAGATAAATATCAATGTTCTTTAAGGGTATATGCTTAATTATGGTAAACATAGCTTAAGCTTTGTCAATTCAATAGGTTTAAGGTTAGTTATAGTTATTTTGATCAAATTTTGATATATCCTTTTCTAATTTGATTTTATTTAAGATTAAACATGTAAAGATCAATCATATTTATGTATTTAGATACATATTTAAGCTAACATAGTTGACAATTATTTTCCTTTATCTTCCTTTATATAAATATTTACAAAGTTTTCTTAATGTGCAATTCTAATCCTTGTTCCTTATAAAGATAAGACTAAAACATCCTATTTCAAACAATATTCAAAGCTCATAAGTTGAAACTACCTAGAATTAGGACACAATTACACTCAAAGACTAGAGAACCTCTATTTTCATTAGAATTTCATAGGAAGGTTAAGCGAGAGAAAGGTAAGTGTAGACTTTCAAAGTCTTTAAAAACTTCACCAATTTAGGGTGCTCCTATGTTTGACCCCTATCAAGTTATGGATTGGAAAGGTTGTCCTTCAATAAATGTGTCAGGTCTTTACATGACCTTACCCATAATCCTAAGAAATATTTGCCAAAATTTACTCCTAGTGGTATTAGAACTGCTGAAGAACACATTAAGAATTTCAAACCTACTTTAACATTATTGAATGTGACTCATGAAGATGTAACATGCATAATTTTTCCTTTTACTTTTAAAGATGATACATATGAATGGTTTCTAAACCTTCATAAAAAATACATTACTAGTTAGGTTAATTTTAAAAATGTTTTCATTGACCAATTTGTTAAAATCATTAGCCTTTATGTCTTGTACAAGAAATTCACCATAGAGAAAAGGGATGAAAATGATCCCATAAGAGCCTTCAATGCTAGGTTCTATAAAATGTTCAATAGTACCATAGATCCTTATAGACTTGATGATGCTTTAGCCTTAGAAATAGAGAAGGATGTCTTTGATTGACTTGTGCATTTATAAAAAGAGATATTTAACCCATGAATACATTAGCTTTAGCTTATGCCAAGGTTGTAATCATTAATGACTAGATGTAGCCCCAAGAACAATTAGCATACTTCATTCCTAATATCAATATACATTTACCATTTATGAATGTTATTCCCAATGCTAACCAATATATGACTACCCTGAACCAACTTCTAGTCTTGAACCAACTACCTTCAAGACATGCTTATCCTACTCAAGACCTAGGATTCTTGAACAGTACTACCAATGGATCTAATCCATAGGATAAAAATGCTTTAATGACTAAAATGCTCAAGTTCATACTTTTGAGGCCCTAAAGAATTAAAGTGATTATATCCTCAAGATGGTTCAAAAGCTTAGCAATGTCTTCCTTTAATTGTAAAAGCATGTAAGCATTACTATAAAGATCTCTATTAGGAATTTGTCTTTCCAAAGGTTAAATAGGCCAACTAATTTATTTTATAATGATAGTTACCATAACAACAAGAATAATGAATCATATGATAGTAATAATGTGCCTAATATAAATCTTATTGATGTTGATTTTCATGACTATTATAGAGTTCATTACACTTATAATCATAAAGATAGACTACATTGAATTTTTTAATGCTTTTAAATCCTTCCAAGAAGAATTAGATACTTTTAAATTTATCCTTAATAAGGATTTTGTTCTAGGTACATCAAGATCTTCAAGGTCATTTAGATCATCTGATTCAACTCTCATGGTGGAGATATTTGAGTTCCCTTTCTAAGAGGATGATGAGCTTAAGGATATTTTTGAAGAGATTCATGATTTTCAATAATTTCTAAATACTCATCCTCTAATAAATAGGGATTAGAAGCAACCATTAACCACTTTGTCTCCTTCAAATAAATTTGAAACTTCTAATACTACCTCAAATAACAATCCATAACCTCCTAAGGGAAGTAGTTTTAAACCCAATGTTGATACATTAAACTCTTCTAATAGGACTGGGTATAACATACTAGAAAACATGAAAAGGATCAAACCTAACATTAACTTGCTTGAGTTTACACAGATTACTAAATAAAGGTATTTTTTTTTGCAATATTTATCTAATAAGCCTAGTAAGTCTCAAAAGTATGCACATGTTAATGTTGCAATACACAAAAGTAAGGTAAATGTTCCTCCTTCCCTAATTTTAGTCAAGATCTTCAGTAAGAATATACATAATTATTTGTTAGATTTTGGTGCATCTATAAATATTATGCCTAAGGGTAGTTGTGAAAAATTTGGTTTGGCTCCCATTAAATCTGATAGAATTGTAACTCAATTAGATAAATCAAGAGTCAAAGTTATTGGTGAATTATTGAATGTTTACATGTAGATTACCTCAAATCCAAGGATCCAAAAGTTCATTGATATCCAGGTAATGGACATCCCTAATTATTATGGGATATTTTTGAGTAGAGATTGGACTAGAAGTTTGAATGGGTATATGTCAACATATTTTTCACATATGCGGTTACCTTGGAAAGGAGTCCAAAACCAAATTAGGATAGAAAGAGAGCCTAAAATGAATCATATGGTCACTTAGGACAATGAAATAAATGATAGGGTTAACATGGTTAACTCAGATCTTAGTGTTTAGACTCTTGACACCAAAAAGTTATGTAGCTTAAAAAATTCTCATGCTATGCCTAGATTATGGAAGCTTTATTTTGATGGTGAAAGATGAAAATAAGGTTCAAGAGTAGGACTGGTATTAATTGATACCATTGGGAAATAATAAAATTCCTCTTACAAAATTTAGTTCTCATGCACCAATAATTTGGCTAATTATGAAGCACTTATTCTTGGATTACAATTTGAAATCAAACATGAGGCCAAAGAACTATTAGTTTTTGGTGATTCTAAACTAGTGGTTAATTAGGTCAAGAGTAAATATCAGTGCAAGTTGTCCTATCTCAATAAGTATAAATGTAGAGTGTGTGGCTTAATTGAATGTTTTGATGCCTTTAACATTATATCAATCCCTAAGGCAGAAAATCAGGTTTTGAATGAACTTTCTTTAGCTATATCCAACCTTAGGCCCAATCAAAGTTCCAAGTTACAAAGTATTATAATTAAATTAATATCATGTCCTTCAATGCCTGATAATGTAAACCACTTACATTTATTTAGTGATGATCAATAGATCACATACTTCATGACTAATTTAGGAGTGTTTTAGGGTCATGTTATTGATGAAGCCAATCTCCTTGAGGATGATAATATTGAAGGCAAACTTGATGATAAGGTAATTCAGTTGAATGATAATAAGATCCCCAAGGGCATGATAGCCTTAAAGAGACTCTTTGATTTTGATAGATTAGTTGGGGCTACCAATATTCCTAAATTAAGTGGTAAGGATTACAACATAATTGATCTTAGACTTCAAGATCAACCTCAACTAGTTAATATTAGTATAACTTGTACAAGCATTGAGTCCAAAAGAACCAAATAAATGTTGACCAAATTTAAATATATCATAAGATGGTCCTATGATGACCTAAATATATTTATTCCAAAGGTTATAACTCATACCATACCTTTAAATGAAAAACTACAAACCTTTTACACAAAAGTAGAGGCTTGTAAACCCAGTCTTAAAACCACTAATATACAAAGAAGTCAAGAAGCTCTTAGATGCCAAGATTGCATTTCCTATTAGGCACTCAACTTGGGTGGCTAATTTAGTCCCAATTAGGAAGAAAATGGTTAAATCAAACTATGCATTTATTTTATAAATATAAATAGATCATCTAAGAAAGATAATTACCTACTACCTTCTCGTGACCAAGTGGTAGAAATTATTTCTAGTTCTACCATGATGTCCTTTCTTGATGGTTTTTTCAGGGTATAACTAGGTGCTATTGAAATAAGAGGACATAATGAAGACTAAGTTTACTACCAAGTGAAGTATTTTTACCTATAATAAAATACCTTTCAGACTTATAAATGCAGGAGCCACCTTTTAAAGGGCTATGGATCTGACTTTCTAGGGTCTTATAGGTAAGTGAATTATCATATACATGGATGATCTGACTACCTTTTCTAAAAATAGGGAGGATCATATTATACACCTATAATAGGAATTTGAAATATGTATAAGGTATGGTATTTCTCTCAACATGAAGAAAATTATTTTCTATGTTATTAGGGGAAAAATATTAGGACATGTTATCACTAAGGAGGGAATCTCCATAGACCCTGATAGAGTAAATGCAAAATCTAATATAGATCCCCCTAATAGTAGGAAGTAAATTTTTCATTATTTGGTAAAATAAATTTTATAAGGAAGCTTATTTTTGGTTTTACATAAATAGTGAAACCTTTGAATGACATGTTGATGAAAGACGCTAAGATCACTTGGAATAAGGAGACAAAAAAGGCTTTTAAAGACATCAAAGATCCAATTGGATAAGCCCCTATAATGATAATTCCATACTTCACTAAATACTTTTATCTTTACTCCTTTGATTTATATCACATAATAGCTACAACTCTAACATAGAAGATAGATGGATGTGACCATCTACTGGATTTTATGAGTACTAACCTTAAAAACATTGAGTTAAACTACTCTTTGATTAACAAACAACCATGTGCTTTAGTTAAGGTAGTGAAAATATTTAGGCATTGTATCCTTAGAAATAAGGTACATGTCATTCTACCAAACCCTACCACAAAACTATGCCAAGTTAAAATAAACTAGGAGAAAGGAGAGGTAAGTGGATGTCTATGCTCAAAGAATATGAAATTTAGATAAAGACTACCAAATTGGTAAGGTGTCAAGGCTCAATTCAATTGATTTCCAATACTAACCCCAAGTTAAGTGTTATGAATATAGAGCAACAAAGTTTTAGACCTAATGATCAGTATGATCCCATTGTCCACTTACTAATCAATGGTTATTGTCCTACAAGGTTAAGTAAAGACTAAAGATCTCTAAGGATCAAGGTAGCTCACTTTCTGATCAAGGATGGAGTTATTTATAAGAATAACTTTGAAGGCATTTAATTGAGATGTGTCTTCAAGAGTGAAGCAATTGAGATCATGAGCACCTTCCATAAAAAACTAAGAAGTAGACATCCATCTAGAAGGACTATAACACACAAAATATTAAGGGTTGGTTACTACTAGCCTACATCTTCAAGGATGCTCACAAATATGTGAGAGAGTGCCACTCATGTGAATTATTCAACACCAAAGAGCTTAAGGCAGCCATGCAATGCAAACCAATAATGATTAACAAACTCTTTCCCTAATGGGGGCTAAATTTTATGGGGGTCATTAACCCCAATTCCTATGATGGTCACAAATAAATTTTGACTACTACCAACTATTGCACTAGATGGATTGAATAAGTGGAAACTAAATAGTGTAGGACTGAAGAGGTGATAAAATTTTTAGAATAAAACATATACACTAGGTTTAAGACACCTATATCTCTAGTTTATGATAATATATATACTTTTGTATCTATAAAGATAACAAAATGGGAATATGATAACAACATCATATTCAAGTTCTTATCAAACCATTACCTTCAAGGTAATGGTGTATTTGAATAAACAAATAAGAACATGATGAAGGCTATAAAGAATTATATAACTAATAAACCTAGAACATGGCACAAGTTTCTTATGTATGCCCTTTGGGTAGATAGAACTAGATTCAAATAAGATCTCAAAGTATCACCATTCTTGCTAGTTTAGGAATAACAACTGATCTTCCCCATCACCCTCAAGCTTCTAACATACAAGTTCATGCAATAATACATGTATAAAGAGAAATAATTTGTAAGATCAAGGTTTTTGTATATCATATAGATGAAATATGTGAGAGAAGAAACTTTTTCCAATTTTAGCAGACACCAAACCATAGTCAAGTTGTGGTTTGATAAAAAAAAATTAGAATAAAGGTGTTCAGGTAAGGATACTTAGTTCTTCTTTGGGACAAGGCATCTGAGCCAAAGGTAAACATGGTAAGTTCACACCTTTGTGGATAGGTCCTTATCATATAATTAAGATACTTGGGGACAACACCTTCAATCTAAAATTCTTACAGGGAGCAGAGTTCAATTACCCACTAATGGGCAATGCCTAAAGCATTACTTCTTTGTTGTCCCACTTGGAGTCTTCATGGAATGACTATAATACTAGTTAGAGTTAGTGTAGGTAGGCTAGATTAGTTTGTTTTTGTTCTTTCCTTTCTATCCATAGTTTATACATATGCTTGTATATATTTTTTTTCTCTTTTATTTTCTTTATATTTATTTGATTTTTACATGGTGTGTTTCTTTTATCTAGTTTTTTACTTGCTTCTAATAAGTCCTTTTGGACAACCCTCAACTCAAAATGCATTTATTCACTCAAAAGGAACTCCAAAATTCATACATGCAAATATGTTTACTCAATATTGATTGATCATGGATTATTGAAATATGAGCTTAATGTTATTGTTTAGAGAAACTAGTAAAGAATAATGAATAGGTTAGTTATTATTTGAGATTATAAAATTTGTTTTGATATGAGGTTGGTTTGAAGAAGGATTGTACATGTAACGTGAAAGACTAGAGTATGAGGATATAGTCATGCTTAAACTTAAAAAACATTAATAACCTAGGACAAAGTTTACAACTAAGGATGATTATCTAAAGATCAAACCTTTGACCAAATCCCTAAAACTAGCTAACCTAGATCCCAACATTTGTTAGATAGCTAAAATTACTTGAAAATACAAAAAAAAGAACCTTATTATGAAATTCAAGAGCTTTTTGAGCAAAGATGATTGTAGTAATCTCCACCAGGGCTATGGAAGCCTAGCTAGTAGTGAAAAAAGGCCTTGAGTGGATCCAAAGGCATCATTGTTATGGATATGGATGCTTGGCTAGTAGCAGAGCAATGCCCAAGTATTCCCTAAACTAAATCATGGTTCTTAATGAATATCCAAACATGATAAAATTTAGGGTCAATGATTAAAGATATGAACCTAGTAGTTATTCTCTAAATCATATGGAAATCATTAAGTGGAATAAAATCACACACATAGCATGGCTATGTCTTGACATTTGATCCTAAATTCTACATTTGAAATATTCTTTTGAATCATGAAGTGATGTTAATAATGGTGTTTGATCAAAGGGAATAAGTAGTTTAATTATTATTCTAAACTAGAGTCTCTAAATTCTAACATATTTCTATGTTCCCCCTAGAAGTTACCAATTATTGATGTCAACATACCCCCATTTATGAAAATGGGGACCCTTATTTCAAATCATGCAAATTTGTGCTCTAAAATCGAAAAACATGAGAATCAGGTGTAGATGACTTTTATATTGAAGGTATCTAACCAAGTGAGATCCTAAATTTGAAATTCATCCACCTTTATCTCTCACCTAGATTTATCTTCCATATTTTCATAATCTTTGTTAATTTATCTCTAACTATTGTTGGTGTTTCTATGTTTTAGATTTAATGAATAATGACAAGATCTAGGGCCTAATATGTTTTTTAACCTAGACCTTTTAGTTCAAATTTGGTGGGAAATTTTATTTAAATTTTCACGGAAATAAATATAATGACTTGGACTTAGTTTAATTTTTATCCTAAGGGTTAGTCTTGTTTTTCAACACGAGCAAACCTTGGGTTAAAAATCTTATGTTTGGCCTCTTTTATGTCCTATGACCCCTTTGTTCCCTTTTATCCTAGCTTGGTCTAAGTAAATACATATCCCTTTATTATAATTCTTAGCCTAAATCCTTAACCTAAGGTTTATCATATTTCTTAATATGATAAAAACCTTAGGCTATGCCTTTGTGACATGTTTTTTATTTCACAAGGGTTCCGTATATATGTTTTAGAGCTTAGATTAAGAATTTAGCATAAAGTGTCATTTTTATTTATTAATATGAATGAAGAAAATAGTCTAAGACTTTATTGTAATATTTATATATTCTTGATCTTAAATATCATTCTTGTCTACATGATCAATGATTCATGTTTGCTCGAGAAAGATTGATCCAATAGAGTGTGATAAATATTGACAATTCAAAGCCATGAAATGGTGATAAGTGTCATAAATTCATTAAAAGATATCAAGGAACCAATCTATCTCAACCCCATGGATCAAAATTAGATGGTACACATTTTATCAAATGGGGAAGATCCAATGGCATGTAATCCAATTTGAAAATTCAAGCCATTATTAAAAGGTTTAAGTTTGAGTAGGTCCCCAAGATCAATGGCCTACATTCACTCAAGTAAGATTGATCATATAGTACAAGTTGATTTAAGACTTGAATGGAGCTTAGGACTAGTGAGAAGGTGATAATTGTCACCATCTTAATGAAATGATATTAAATAGCCAATGGTGGTGAACTCCTCGGATTGAGATCTAATGGAGTACATTTACTTAGATAGAAATGATCTAATAATGTGATATGGACATTGAATTTTCAATGAATCTAAGAGAAAATGTGAGATTTCCACATGGTGAAAGCATGTTAACTAGTAGAATTAATAAAATATAAAGTATATAACTCTTACGTGACTACCAAGTGGCATGACCTTGGGGTCAATTGTAGTGAGCAGTCAATGGTGTTGCACCCTTCAGATCATGATCCAATAGAACAAGTTTTCTTGTCCAAACAAGATCTAATGGTGTGAGATCACTATTAAATTTTGAATGAATCTCAAAGCTAACATAGTAATGACACATGTCATAATCAAGGGAAATATAATAGAGGCAACCAATGGAATTCAAGTCCTAATATAAAGATCAATGGTCCATGATAATCCATCTAAGGATGGTCAAATAATGAGAGATTAAGTAGGAATTTTAAAAGGTAATGTTCATATTTTTTAATAATGATGACCAGGATGCCACAAAGGTGTCACACTGATTCCACATATGTAAAACATGATAAATATGAATATTTTATGGACTTATGGGAGATAAAAGTATAAATAGGCAAGTATAAATACAAATTTAAAGCATAAAACTTGTGATTTAAGCTCACATATGCCATTAGATAACTATTAAAACCTTCACGAGTGACCTATCAAAGAAAAATATCCCTAATTATACCCTTTGATAATTATAATTAATCTAAATAACTAAATTTTCACATGTGAAAAGGTAATTTGATCTAGAGTCCACTAGTGAACAATTTTAAAAAATTTGCAATAATGATGTGGGACCTCTCCAATGACCTAAAAAAACTTGAGGATAAGATAATGCATATATATGATATCTTAGTCAAGGATGATACTACACTCATTCTAGCTAGTCTAATTATAGATGATGAGTTCAAGTAAGATCCTCCCAATTTATGAAAGGGGTAAGGCATCAAAGCATAGGCAAGACTGCCAATGATAGTGATAGGATCATGGATATGATTTTAACTGAAAATGAAATAGTCGATGAAGTTTAAAGAATTAGTTAAGGTAGATAAATATCAAAAGATATTAGTACATCAAATGAAGAAGATCTTCATGAAACCAGTTGTTGACCTTGAGCTAATTAAAGAACAACAATCCAAAATGAAGATCCTATTGTAGAGATAAAATTGAAATAGAGGGTTATCAAAGTTAGATTAAGAAAATTAGGAATATTTTCCCTATAGCTAAGCATTAGATATTTTTAAAATGAAATATTCTATTTTCAAAGGTGTGTGTATCTTTTAAAACACATTACCTATAGATCAATCCATTGAGGAAAGTCTAGTGTATTCTAGAACATTTGTGGAAAGGATAGTTATCTTAACACTTGTACTTTTTTAATTGTATATGATTTACTAACATACTTCCTTGAATTCTATAAAAGGAGTATTGTCAATTGTAAAAGGGGGAATTCTTAGAGCCAAAATATAATTTTAACTTTTGAGCAATTAATATAAGCAAGGAATTTTGCAAAGTTCGTCCAAATTTGCTCATGTTTTTTGTTATTTTGGATTCTCTCTCACTTGTTTATTCTAATTTCTAGATTTGAATGGTTATTTTGAGTTATTAGTGTGTACATTTAAATTCATAGATGTTAACTTGTGCCAATGCTAGTATAATTGAAAGACCTTGGGTTCATTTCACTTTCTTACTCTTCTTGAATTTAGGTTAATTCTATTTGCTTGTAGGGGTAAATCTTTAAAGTGAACTTCATTCTTATTTGCATCACTTCATACCATCCTTAGATGTTTGACTAATATGTGATAGGATTTGAGATTATGCTACTTCATGTCATACATTGGTTAAGTGCATACCTAGAGGTTATTTTAACTTTGTCATAGTGTTTGGAATGAAAACCAACAACATCTCTTCTCTTCCCACCTTTCCTTTTGCTCCTTTTTAACTAGATCACTCTAGCTTAATTTTCATTATGAGTATCCATCTTAGATTAGTCTTTAGATTAATTATTGATCATAATTAATAGTACTTATAATAACATACTTAATATTCTACATAGAATAGCTATTAGGCCATAGTGGCTCCCAACCACCAAAAAATTATAAATATTATGAAATAGTCTACTTACTTTGTCTCTATTTCATCAACAAATAATAGGATTATTACAACCTAAACCTCTTGTGCTGAATTGATATAATTCTAAAATGATAAGTGTTCTTAAATACTTTGGGCACTTATGATACATATTGAGGCATCAAAAGGTCTATATTAAGTTGTAAAAACTTAGCTCATTAAACATAACATGTCTTTGCAATAGAAAATGCATATGTATATTCCAAGTGAAACAATAATATAATATTTTATAATAATTTTAAAATATACCTACATCTCATCATAATAGAATAAAATTAAAAACATCGCCCATTTCATAACTTACACATCACAAACAAAGATTTATCAATAATAAAGACCATATAACCATTCATTTACACTTTCCTATGAATTGATAGATAAGCCAATGAAACCCCACCTTATAATTTATTCACATAAATTACATAATGCACAACCATATACACCATCTTAGGTGTATATGTAATCAACCCTATGGATGGTTTGTACCCATCCCTAGGGTCGTTTACATATATACGTCTGTTATATTTATTTTTATAATTAAATCTAGAAGTCATTCAAAGGATAATATGTTTTATAAATAAAGCACAATAATACTTAAGATACTTGAATTTATCATTTAAAACCTAAAAAGAGTGAACTTTCATATATTTATACTCAGATATTTACTTAAACATATATAAAATTGACCTCATTTCAATGTCACGTGTATAACAAAAAAAATCTAATATATCTTACTAGTTCAAAATGAAACTTAGTTCTTAATAAAACTAAAATTTTCCATAAATATCCATCAAAATTTCCCTTCTAACTAAGAAAAATTAAAACCCTAATATTTTCAAGTATCACAATAATCCTCTATCACACAACCATTTTAAATATGGTTTAGAGTTATATATATTTGACCCTATGGATGGGTTGTACCCATCCCTAGGTTTGATTACATATACCTTATATATATATTTTAAACTATTCAATATACAAATACCCATCTTAATAAAAAAATAGATTGATACTTAGCTTTTAACTAAAGCTATAACTAGTTCCAGGGCATAAACCAATGGCCCAATCCCCAAGAGAACTATATAATAGTTAAGACTTGATCATAATGAAACCATTGAGTAAAAAACCACATCCAACCTATAAAAAACCTTTAAGATTTGAACTTAGGTGGGGGTAGACACAACCATACCACTCCACCAATCCTTCTACATCTCATTGGTGAATTTCAAAAAAATTAGCAACATAAACGAAATATGTTTTGAAAACCATTTCACAAAGAATAAAATTGATAAATTTAAATCAACAAAACCTACCTGAGTACACAATTTAGGTATGTCAAAAATCCTAACTCTTTTTTCTACTCTCTCTCGTCATACGCCACCATATGCTCCTAAAAACCTTATGCCCTCCATATATATCCAAATGCTCAATTTATGCATGCCAAAACAAATAAACAACCCTAAAAAAATTAGGTTTCAATAAATTAAATCCATTTCTATAACCATTATCTAAAATTTTGTCATGGTGGTTGGACATAACCCCATTCAAAGTCAATTTTCTTCAACAAACAAATGAAATCATAGCAAAACCATGTAGTTTGAAAAGGTATCTATTTTAATTCAAAAATAATTACTTTGAAATGTCTATAATCTAAGTAATTTGAAGCCCTAAATTCCCTAGAATATGCCAAACTACATAATCATTTTAGCATTATGGTTATTGCCTTTCACTTTTAATAAAACAATTATGCCTTTTTAATTAGAACTATAACCTTTTTTAAAATCAAATGTGGGTTTATTATTATCCCATAAACTTCATCATATACCAATATGCCTTTTGATTACTAAATCAAAAATTTTAATAAAATTTGATTAAAACATGCATCTATTAACACACTTGATTAAAAAACCAAATGATATTCTATCAAATGATTTAAAACATGCCACACATTTGACAATAGTGTCAAACCAGTTAATACTAGTTTCAAGCTTAAATCAATTCTAAGTTAAAAAATATGATAGTCATATAAGATCAACCCAATAAGGTACCATTCCCAAATTAGTCACTAAAATATACATCTGAATGAATCATTAAGCATTTAAGTAATGCATATATCCCATTCTATTTTTATTTAGATATAAAACACAAGCATCACATCCATAAGAAAATCTCTTGAATACAAGTATGGTGACACACACACACACACACACACACACACACACACACACACACACACACACACACACACACACACACACACACACACACACACACACACACACACACACACACACACACACACACACACACACACACACACACACACAAAATAAAGTATTTCCAAACAAAGAAACAATACAAAGCAAAGAAACACATTAGTAATATAATGCATGCTATGAACAATGAATATCAAACAATCAATAATTAGCAAGTAATATGCTAAGATAGGTGGTTTTCATATGGGTTTTAGCCTCATTCTCTAATCCTACACACATCTCCATTTGATCTATCCTTTATGATGATATCCTCCCTCGATCATAGTCTGGATGGTGGAATTCATCGTACATCTACCTCAGTGAAATAAACAATAGTTAGATGATATCAGAGAAATAATCCATAATAAAATGTTGTAACTAAAAAAACTAAATAAACATGATCATAATGTACCATAAAAAATATGAACTAATAAATAAGTTAATGATCATGATGATAAGTAATATATAACTATCCACAAATAAACATATTATAAAACCGTCTACTTAACATAATAATTTAACCAATAATTAACCTCAAAGTCTATAAATTAATAGATTAATGAGTCTAGAGGAGAATTAGGATATAACATCCTTCCCCCTAAAGTTGTTCATTACCCTGATGACACTTATTTCAACAAAATTTCTGAAATAAAATAACATTAAGTAGAAAATAAACATAATTTCCAACAAAATAATAAGTAAATAAATGTGGAAACAAATTATAAAAATCATCATAGTATTCCCAAGTGGAACTATCTTTAGAATATTGGTCCCATTAGACCTTACACTGTGACACTTCTCTATTATACAAACTAAGTTTGAAAGTGTTAATTATTATGACTAGTTATATTGTGGCCACCCTAGGATCTAGAACCTATAAAACATTAAAATCTAATACATGAGAAAGATGAGAAACATACTTTTTAAGATAGGACACATGAAAAACATTATTCATGGGTGTTAAATTTGGTGGAAAATCAAGCTTATATGCCATATTATTTCCAAATTTTGAGAACTCAATGGGTCCTACATATCTATGAGATAACTTGGCTAATTTTCCAAATTTAATTAAGCTTTTATGTGGCTTAATCGATAGAAATACTTTGTCTCCCACTAAAAAATTCTTGTTTATTCTTTTCAAATTAGCATAGCTCTTCTACCTATCATTGGATTTATCCAACCTTTACATTATCAACTTAACTTGTTATTCCATTTATAGAAGTATATCTAGACCAAATACTACCCTATCTTCTAACATGTTCCAACTGATTGGTGTTTTATACCTTCTTCCATACAATGCCTCAAATGGAACCATTTTTCAAAGCTAATTGGTATGATTTTGTGTAGGCAAACTCAACCAATGGAATATATTCTTCCCATTTGTACTACTAGTCCATGTAATAAATTCTTAGAATATATTGTAAAATTTGATTCACCCTATCTATTTGTCCATCTATTTTTGGATGGTATGTTATACTAAAGTTCAACTAAGTACCCAAGTCTAAATTAAGAGTCAACAAAAATCTATACATCATTTTTAGGTTCCTATCTAAAATAATATTTTCTATAAAATCATGCAATCTATACACTTCTTTTATGAATCTCTTCACAAGCATATATGCATCATTTGATATATTACTAGGAATGAAGTGAGCTACCTTGGTGATTTTATGAACAACCACTAAAATAATTTCATTTTGGTTCCAATACGTAGACAAACCTTGGATAAATTTCATGTTAATGACTTTCCACATCCATTTTAGTATGGTATGCAGGTATAGTAACCCATTAGGATGCACATGCTCAACCTTAACTCCTTTAAATTCTAAACATTATGAAATAAAATATGTTTCATATTTATCAATTTCCTTCCAAAAGTATAATGGATTTATCTCTGCCAAGAGCTTACTCATACTTAGATTACCTGAGTAAGGAGCATTGTGTAGTTATCTGAGTACTACACTCCTCAAATTATCCTTGTATGGTACATAAGTCCTCCCTTTATGCCTAAGAAAACCATCATTTTGGAACTTTAATCCATCATACTTAGGATCCTAAGAAATTTGAGATAATTCCATCTTTACCTACTCATAAAATTCATCTCTTGGAGAGAATTTAGCTACATGATTGTGAAAAGTACTCCTAATGGTAGCCAACATAGCTATATACCTTCTATTAATAAGGGCATCTATAACCCTATTTTATTTTCCATTTATGCAGCTAATATCAAAATCAATATATGATAAGAAATATAACCATCACCTCTGACATCCATTAAAGTTAGGTTGGGTAAAGGTATACTTGATCCCTGAGTTTTCATTATTGAAATCAATTGATTTTCCTAATAAATAATGCCTCCAAACTTGTAAGACATAACTTATTAAAACTAATTTTAGATCATGTAGGGTATAATTTTACTCATATAGCTTCAACTTTCTAGACTCATAAGCTACAACAGAACCTTCTTACATGAGAACTCCTCCAAGACCATCTCCCAAAGAATTAGCTATTACTGAGAGTTGGCCATTTAGATCAAGAAGTCTCAACACTGGTGGTAATGTAAGTCTTATTTTTAATTCCTATAAAGATTCCTCATACTTTTATAACCACTTAAACCTTTGATTTTTCCACTGAGGAGAGGTAATAAAATTTTCTATCTTAGAAACATTAGGCATAAATTTCCTATAGTATCCATCCAAACCTATAAAAATTCTAACTTCATACACATTTTTGGGTGTCTACCACTCCATAATGGCTTTAATATTTGAATGATCCATGGATATTCCTTTTGTGGATATAATGTGCGTAAGGTATTATAATTTTTTTAAAGTAAGTCACACTTTGATAACTTCATAAAAAATTTATGTTTATACAACCATTACAAAACTAACTTTAAATGTTTTAGATGCTCCTTATCAGATTGTGAACAGATGAGGATATCATATAGAAATACCAACACAAAATGATTCAGATAATCCTTGAACACACTATTCTTGAAATTCATGAATGTTACAAATGCATTCATTATCCCAAAAGGAAGAAAAAGGAACTCATAATGTCCATAATGAGTCTTGGAAGCTATTTTTAGAATTTATTCCTCATGAATATCTAAGTAATGATATCATACTTGAAGATAAATCTTTGAGAATACTTATGTTCCATGCATTTGATCAAAAATACCATTAATGAGAGGTAGAGGATAATTATTTTTTATTATTTCCTTATTCAACATCTTATAATCAATACATAGGTGAAGGGTTTCATCCTTATCTTTTATGAACACAACTAGTGCACCCCATGCTAAGACACTTGGTCAAATGAACCTTTTTGACAACTATTGTAGTTGAACCGTTAGCTCTAACAATTTGATTTTCCTCATTCTATAAGGGGCTTTAGACTGTGATTAAAACCTTAGAATGCTATCAATTAAGAAATCAAATTCTCTCGTAGGGGGTAAGCCTAGTGATTTTTTAGGAAAAAATATTGAAAATCTCAGAGAAAAGGAAGATCCTCAGTGGAAGGTTCTTTTGATTCCTCAATTTAATTTATATTAACAATAAATTCTTGACACCCTTTCCTCTATGCTTTCTTTAGCTAAATTGTATAAATATATCTAAGTTTTAGATCCCTTTCTATCCTTGAATTTGGGTTTGATTTCCCAAATTATCTAAACATTTAACCTTTTTAATAAAATAATACACCTTAGATTTATGTTGAACTAATTAATTTAATCATAAGATCACATCATATGACCCTAGTGGTGATATAAACAAATCTGCCACCATAGTGAATTTAGGTAGTTTGATCTCATCTTCGACCAAACATTTATTTACCTTGACCTTAGATTTATTCCTACATTAAACTAACCATGCACTTGACGTACTTCCATCTTTTCTAGAAAACTTGTTAATCATTTTAGAAAAGATAAAAAAATTAGTATCTCCTTTGTTAATCAAAATTAAAATTGGATGACCAAATAAAGTACGTAACAACTCAATATGAGAAGCCTAAAACTCATCTTGATGGTTGTCAATAGTTACATGAATTCTCTACTAAAAATATCCTTATTTTAGAGTAGAACCTTTATTTCTACCATCTGACTTCCCTTGAGTACATTCCATAGAGTAAGAATCACCTCCATAAATGAATCATCAACTAGGTGGTCCTTTCTAATTAGATTTCTGATTTCCCATGAAACCCCCCTTGAAACCATTTCTCAGTTTCATGTTCCTTGAATCACTGTTAAAATCTGCATTTTAATTCTTGAATTCATTTTTAGAGTTTCCACTCCTTTTCCAATTCTTCTTTTAGAAAGTCATTTAAGGACCTCCAAATGTTTTATTTAA
>JARHVA010002457.1:1530000-1587500 GCA_037957365.1 Torreya grandis
AACATCTCACTTAGATCAATTATAATCCATCTTAGATGTAATTTGTACATGTATATCATGCATCTAGCTCAATTCTACTTTCGTTTTAGATATCTCTATCTAATCTACACTAATTTGACTATGGTATATGGATAACTACTTAGATCAATTATCTAATTGGGTTTATAAACCTATGAACTCAGTCTCTCTTCCACTAATCTCTTACCTCAATTTATTAATAAGATCTTGCATCTATAAAGATACTATGGGTCCATATGGGCCAACCTACCCTACATCCCCTATCATCTATGCACCCTAATCCACACCAAACACATCTACCTATACCATCTCCTCATCTATGTCAATATCTACCTCCTCCTTTATATACTCTATCTCCATATCATTTACCCACTCTACCTCCTCTTCATCCTCATCTACTTCCTCCTCTCAAATCTCCTCCTTTATTTTGATATCTACTTCCTTCGCTATAGGAATAGGTTTTTGAACATGTAATGGAGCCTATCTTTGATAAGTTCTATTAGCCTATTCTACACCCCACCTAATGGGGTAATAAATATCAATGGTTGATATTGATCCCACCATGTTGAATATGCCTCTATGGTACCTAAATTTGATGTACCACCTAAATACAACTAGGATACATGTGGTATAAACCCAAACTAGCTCTGACCTCAGCTCGAATAGGTGTTGATCCCCACTATCCTATCTCTCTCACTACATGCACAAACTGGTAAGGTCCTACTAATACATATTTTTATAAACCAAACTAGTGTTTTAACATATCCTAACCATAGTAATAAATCATATAATCATCCCAAACAATAATTTACAACATAATGGTCATATAAAGCATGTACTTTAGTCCTCTAGCCACTAGAATTGAATATCTAAACATGGCCTCCATGCTAAATCTGCATTAGTCATCTCATTTATATCCCACATATCATATCTAAAATACTTGATGTGATTCAAATGACATGGACCCACATAAAACCATCCACATTCCATATGACCCCTTTCCCCCATTTTATATCATCTACCCATAGGTTACTCAATCGATATATGCTCACATACCTATACTTGGAACAATGTCACTGGAGTATTGTTGCATACTCCTCAATGTAAAAAATAGTACATATCATGAAGTAAGTAGGATATCATAATTGGTATCCATGTAAAAAACATTATATCTAAAATAATATCTCTCACCATGCCTCTAAACCCATGTGAAAGAATTGACTATTATTGTTAGATAGTATGTCACTGACAATAACCATGAGAAATATCACTACTCTATCGAACACAACTAGTACTAGAACATCTTCCTCCATATCTCCATCTCATAATATATAAATGACAATATAAATTCATCAATATCCACATATCCACCCTAAACTATCTCAATATCCAAGGTTAATATAAAATCCTATAGAGTAGCCTATCTATCACTTGAGATAAGCTAATGTAATAGATGACTTCTAATTAGTACTTGAAAAATATGCTTGACATCCTCTAAAGTAATAATCACCTCCCCTATAGGTATATACATTATATATATATATATATATATATATGATCTCCATCATTCTATAAGGACACAAGTAATCACTTGATCAAGTTGAATATAAGGCATCCTTGTTATGTGTAAGAGGCTTATAGTCTTGAAGAACTCAGGAATGTCACCTGTCCATACTTCTAGGTAATGAATAATGTGTGAACATCACTTATGAGCTACCACAACCTCCAATAAATCCTAAAATCCATTCAAGGTCACTATGATCAGTTATTTTTCATTAATTCTAATCACATTTCTACTTGTTATTCACGTCTATTTCTCTAACATACTTATTTTTCTAGTCCTCTTTAGCTTCTTTGATAATTTTTATCTATATTTTTGTTCAATTTTTATTCCTTTGTGAAATTAGGATATTTTATCCATTTTAGGTGAATTCATAGTTTATCAATCCTATTTGACCATTTAGATGATGAATTCACTATTAAACATGTTCTTTACCTTTCTATCATTTTCATGATGATTTCAATGATTATTTAGACCATTTCACTAGTATATGGACCATTTCATTGTTCCTATTATCATTTCACTTATTGGTGAATTAATTTTTCCTATGATCAATTTCAAAATTATGATGGACCATTTCACCATTTTATTGTCCAAATCAATCTTTTCCAATTCAATTTATTTGTTTGGATGGCATAAAAAATCTATCAAAATTTTCACAATTTTATGACAAATTCTCTATTTAAATGAACCAATTCATCATATTTGGCAGACCCATTCACCATTTTCATGAAATTGTTATGTGCCATTTTGTCATTTTATAATTTTATTATTTATAATGGCCAATTTATTGAAAATACTAACCAATTCTCTATTATATAGACCAATTCACTATTTTCATGGACGAATTCACCATTTCTGTGATCGAATTCATCATTTTGAAAAATGTGAATTTATCATATTTCCTACTTATACATTTAATAAATTATATAAAATGCTAAATTCATTAATAAAAAAAGGTACTAACTAGTGGTCCTACACTTCATGAAAGTTTATGCTCTTGAACATAGTCTGAAACACCCTTGATCATGGTCTATAACCCATTTTCTTCAAGTCATTCTAGCATGAAATCTCAACAATAAATTCTGAAATGAGAAGGTGGAAATGAACCAAATTTACACCCCAATTTGAATCTATATCCTTCTATTTCAAAAACATTCCCCCCATGCACTATTATTCTTCTTTAGATGCTCATTTTTAGCCTTGGTATCCATTTTTATTCATATTTTCACCCACTTATTTCATTTTTCCTTATTTTATATCATTTCTAAGCTATTATTTCATAATTTACATGGTTCAATCATCCAAAATTTTATTGAATATCCCCTTGAGGGGGCATCCAGAGCTTACCAAGTGCTACTTTGGGACACATTTAAACTTGTTTGCTAGTACTTTTAAAAAATATATCAAAACTAACATCCATCAATTTTATTCTATGATCATTTTAATAACTTTTTTATTTTTTGAAAATTTAGTTCTTCATCTACATATATCAACACCTTATCAAATAGGGGAAAATATAGACACTCCAATTTTATCACTTCCATGTCAAATTTTCAAAACAGAATGACTCCAAGTAATTCTAAACAATCTAGTCTAAAATATTTTGTTCATCTAATATATGTATCTAAATTCACCTTAAGGCATCTCTAGATGTAACAATTCATCATATTATACCTATTAAATTATCATTCTCATCAAATTTTTTGGTTAATTACTCTATTCCAGTCTATTTAATAATTCTCCTTCAGTAATTAATTAACTCAAATTATTCAGTATTTTATAAGTCATTCTTCTAAATTATATTTCTATTGTGAATACAATTATAATTTCATTTCCTTTAATTAATTATTCTTTTCCTCAAAGAGGTATCTTCATTCAATAAATGATCTTGAGATTCCTTGGAACATGCTTTTGTGAGGTAAATCAATTTGCTAAAGTGAATTAATATATAAGATTAGTATCCACCCTTCATATTGTAAATAAGATGAATGGCCCATGGGGGTGATCCATTTACCTTCTTGGGACTGATTATCCTCCCTTAATATTGAAAATAAGATGAAGGGTTTAAATGGACTCTCACAAAGATCTTAAAAGGATAATTCTCCACCCTTCATCTTAGAAGTAAGATAAAGGGATTATATTAATCTACATTTAATATTTTTAAAGATAATCCTCCATCCTTCATATTGATTAAGATGAAGAGCTCACATCAATGATCCATGTGCATTATTAAAGATTCTTTTTAAACTATTCATCTTGATTTAAAGATGAATGGAACTCATTGATCCATATTCATTATAAATAGACCTCATTACATTACAATTTACATGCTCAAGATATATAACAAAGAGATGATAATTTCTCAAGCCCCCTTGCACATCACTTTTTGAAATTAGTCATCAAATTCAACTAGTCCATAACTTTAGTGGAGATGTCTCAACATAAATTGGCATTGACAAAGATTGTTTGAGGCTACATCTAAGAAGTTTCATATATAAAGGTGTTTCCAATGAATATTTGCATGCTTTTGATTAGAATCTTATGCATTATTATCTTATGTTTGGATGCTCATGAGTTCTTAGGCTCAATAATTTTTTGTTCATTTGGTTTTTTATAGACTGAACATATTTTTTGTGAAAATATGTCTTGTGAACATTCCTAATGATACAGATAAAAATTTTGATCAAGGATGTCTAGCTAAAACTTAGTATGCATATCCTTATTGGAATATAATATCAATCAATCCAAACATGTAAAGTATCTAAAAAAATTTTTTAGGTGGGTAACTAGGAGAAATTGAGTTATTTATTATTGGCCAACATCATATAAAAATCATAATTGATTAAGGCATAGTCCTTGAAAAATAGAGATCCATGCATTATGGAAAGTTTCTTAGGGAAAACCTTTTTATTAATATCAAGCCTGAGGAAAACTATAGTTATTCTTATGGGATACATAAAACCATATTTTAAAGATATAATCCCAATATTAAGTTTTTGTAAATTTGATATGGGAGCTTTCATCACATATATAAAATTGCCAATTAGTCATAGTGCCCAACTAAATGGTCTTTTTGATTCAGGGCAATATCTAAAATGCACCCTAAGGGATGGTGATGACCAAAATTTCCATAATATATTTAGGGGAGAATTTAAAAAATACATTTTCACTTAATATATTATTTTACTTGTACCTCCATCATAATTATTGGCATGAGCCACTACTATCTCATAACAAGGGTGGATACTAAGGATAATCGTTTTCCATAAAGTACATGAGCATGTCTAATGGAAAAAGAAGTCATGGAATTGAATATTGAAACAACCATACACCATTTACCTCAAGGACTTAGTGGATCCTATTGATAATATAATATCAAGACATTATTAACAAGGTTGATAATGGGTTTCTCATACCTAGAAATTTCCCCATGATTAGTTTGTCGAGGAGGGTTATGGTTTATTTATTGATTTAGGGAAACAAGGTTTAATTGGGGTGATTTCATAACATGGTAATATTATTGTTTAAAAATATAGGTAGGGGGAAGATTTTATGTTACCTAAGATGATCTTTTTATAGTTTTCCCTTGGGAAACTAAATTTGACACTTTTAATTTTATGCTTGACCAAGTCCTTTTTCTATTATAAAACAATATAAATTAATAACCATTATTTAGTTTTGGGTATATCTTTTAAATAATTAATTTTTATTATATTTTGACCATTTTTTTATTAATTTTCATGTAAATTTCCATGGAACTCTTCTTTTTAAATTACTTTAATATTAGGGAACACATTGCAAGATGGATCTCTCTTTACATAAATGAGGATGAAAGTGTCATTTTTATAATTAAATGTTTTGGAATTTAAAATTATTTCTTATATATATCCACATCTAATCCTAATGGGGCATTTTTCAATTTTATAAATTACTTGTGATCCAAACCTTTTATCTTCAACCAATGACACAACTTGGAATGTGAATAATATGATGAGTCATTTTTTATATTTACTAAGAGGCATAAGGCTATTAATTTGGTCAAAATTTTATACAATTCCTTTTTTGGGACTTCTACTTGGCCATTAAATTATGGATTATATGAAGTTTACTTGTAATGGTGTATCCCATACTTATGAAAAAAATATGTAATCAAATATGATGTGAATTTTAATCCTTGATCAGTGACAATCTCTCTTGGAACTCCATACCATGTGAAAATATCTTTATACATAAATTTAATAACCTTTTCATCCCTTCCATGTTTGAGAATATTTAACTCTACCCATTTTGTTGGATTATATTTTGAAAATAAATTATATTCTATATAATTAAAACTAGGTTTTTTAGGAGAAGCAAATTGAGGCATCTCATTCATGTGTGTAGGTTTCCCCATATACTGACATAAGTCACATTATCTAGTATGTTCCTTTGTATTTTTATGTAAAGTAGGATAATGTTATCCTATTTTGTGAATATTATTTGTAATCCTCTATGCCACAAAATTCTCCCCACATGGTCCATATTGATAAGCTTAGAGCATATTTTCATATCTTACCTAGGTAGACCTTGATTGATTTAGCCATTTTACTTGTTTTGTATGCTATTTTACTACTTAGGATATGGAACATATTTATGACCTAAATTTAATTTATGAGGTTCATGTTTATATTCAGTTATGACTATATTTTTATTTGGTTATCTCATTTTAGTTATGGATTTCATGTCTATTTATATATACTAGTACTATTGATGTCACCTCATGATCATAAGTAATGACCAAAAGATGAGCTAAGTTTGTGCCTAGAAGAACCATTAGACTATTGCATCAACTTTGTATGGATAAATGAAAAATAAGGTGATGAAAATTATATATATAAATGTCCACTAAATATTTATGATGCTATGTACAATGTTATACTAGTGACATAATTATTTTTTCTAGATTTTTATCTCTTTTTTATAGTAGTCATCATTGACACTTGGCCAATTATGCTTATTATTATTAATGGTATTTTTGGACTTCAATTCCTTAATTTATGTTACCTTATAGTAATATTTATATATTTCATTATTTTAGAGCCTTATAAAAAGGAAATCATAATTTTTTAGCTATTTTTCAAGCCACTAAAAGTAGGTCTTGGGGGATAATGGTTAAGTGTCTAAAGTTTGGTGACAATTGGTGAAAAGTTATGTGTTGACCATGAAGGGTCATTAAAATAAAATGAATTTTGAGACATTAAATTTTCATGGTTTTTTTTAATCATTACTCAATTATTATATTTATTTGGAACTTTTGTCATGTATTGAGACTTTTTATTTCCATTGATTATTCTGGTCGAGGCACAAGTTTATGATAGGGTTTCATGGCCATGTTGCATATAGGTAGTTACAGCATTAAAAAAATTTGTTATTTTTTAAATACTTGTGTAGGAAAATTAGTTTTGTTGGTATCATAGATCTCAAACACGGAAGGCTTTGTAATTTTCAAAAACATTGAAAAAAATAATAAAACATGGGGGACCAAGAGAAAGAAAAAGTTAAGGGATTTCTCTATGTTTGGTTAATCTTCATGTAAAAATAAGTTAGAACTACCTATGTTATCTTTATATTATTTTATTGATAAAATTATCCTCATAATTACATGCATATCTATTTCTTATTTTTATTGAAATATTTGGCAAGGACCCTATTACTATGAGGAAGTTTTTGAGTGCATTGTAAAGGTACATGTTTATATGGACTATATTATAAACCTTGTTATATTGGCCTAAAAATTCATCGTATTCATTATAAGTTTATTTCACCATTATGTCTAACATTTAAATGGGTTTGTGATTTGGTTTTGAGGACTCTACTATCTTGTGAAAGACACCCTTGGGGGTGAATCTCTAGTTCATTCTTCCCATTGATGGATTATGGATGAAATATAGAAGATTAAATTGTAGTCATGAAGGCATTATTGTGTAATCATGTTATTTTTTTTTATTATTATTTTGATGGGATTATGAATTGATTTATTGACTATTGTGTAAAACCCTTATGATGGAGATATTATCTCATAGTAAATCATTATCTTTTGTTCCTTTATGCCTTCAGGTGGAAGTCTAGTGATTTATTATAGCCTCAGAATGATGGTTAGGGTGGGTATATATTTACACTATACGGATGGTCTCATCTTTTCAAAAAACTTCTTCCATGTGTCATGATTGAAGGTTACACTGTTGAAGCCTATGGAAGTCATGACAATATAATGATGGGAGAGTATTCCAATGACATGTGAGGTAGATGGACTATTCATTATTAGTCATATTGTGATGATCTATGTAATTATATCCTATGTTAATTGACAACTTTTAGAATGAACCCTATAGATATTTGATTATAATTAGTATATCTTACCTTCCCAAAATTTCTATATATTCACTTATTTTCAAAAATCCTTGTTTTAAATGGTTGTATCATCATTGGGTTATCTTTATTAAAAACTTGAAATGGGTTTTTGGTGTAAAATTAACTATTATAAATTAATTGGTATTCTATAGTTGATAATAGTATGACTATATATTAATATCTTAATATACCATTATTGGTAATATAAAAGTAAGCATGTATTTAATAAAATGGAGCTAAATTAAAGTATTTTTTATGTTAGTTTAACTTGTGTTTGAATTAAATTTAAATGGTCCTAAATTTGTGGAAAAAACATTGATTTGATTGTGAAGTGGATGTTGGGGTAATATTGCACTAGAAACAAACTGATGTGTAAATAAAGTTATTAAATTTTATCTTGTTACCTAACCAAACATAGGCTAATTAATGGATGGTTTTTATAATATCATTAATTTATGATTCCTAATCCTTTTAATAATGATTATGGGTTCATTATAAATTAAAATTTATTTTATTAAAATGTTTTAAAGATAAAAATCAATATTAGAAAAACAATCAATGATCTATGGGCAATAATCATATTGTAAAATTTACAATTAATAAGCTTAGCCTTCAGACTGTTATTAAGTAATTTATTTAGTATTACTTAAAATTTCACATAAGAGTAAATATATCCCACAATAGAGTGGATCTCTTATCTAGTCTTGAAATGACACATCATTAATATTGATAAGTAAAGGTTAAAGACCCACTCCCTTGAGGTGAAGACTATTTATCCCAATAAATTTGTTTTGCATGAGATAATATTAATTATTGTTATTTCATTGGTTACACAATTATATGTAATGAAAAGTAAATCTTATTTATATTATAATTTGCATTAAAATAGAATCTAAATCAAATTGTAATGGAATTTAGGGTTTGGTTGAACCATACAAAGAGGACTTGTTTCATGAATTAGAGCATGTCATTATAAGTGGATAATTTTATATAAGTTTAAAGGCATATTAATTTTGGAATTATGCATATGTGTTTTATGATAGATAAAGTAATGAATATACACTTTATCTTGGTGACTTGAATGTTGTTTTTTTATATTAAAGCTATTATTGAATGATATTATAGGGACTGAATAATGATATATTTAATTATTCTCTTATGATAAAAGTAAAGTTTTATGATTGGAAATATTCAGTGTTCACTTTTTATCATCATTTTTAATATTTCAAACTATATGAAGTAGGAATAACAAATTTTTATTACTCTATTAATATACACCAAAGTGTATGATTCTAAATCTAAATAATTAGACATTGTCCACTTTTTATAGTGATATTTAGGTGATTATACTTTAGTAACACAACTAGTATGTCAAATCAATTAGGTTCTTAATATGTGAAACTATTACTAATTCCTTAAAAACATGAGGTTGATTGTTATAACTCAATGATTATAACCCTAAAATTCACCAAAAATGTAGGTTGGGTTTTAACATTCATGAAAATTGTCTCAAAACTAGGTTTATACACTAGGGGTATCTAGGAATCAATTATCTTAAATTTGTTGGTGTTTATCAAGATGGTGAGTTCACAAGCCAACAAAGGAAATTATAGTCACAATGCCTACAATGGTTATGTCAATAATAATGTGGGACATAACAATGTAGATCACCACATTTACAACCATGATGTCAATTAAAATTATGATAATAATGACATCAGTGGAAATAAAGGCAATATGCATGCAAGATATAATCATATCAACATTAAAAATGATGATGTAAATAATGAAAATCTTGGTGGTAATGAAAACTTGGATGTGAGAACCCCACTGGGTTTCACCTAAACCACTAAATATCTTTTTCCAACAATTTTACTTTAATATACTTAAGATAATGTCATATACACTTATTAATATAAGTGTCATACCATTTATGACCTAAACATAATTAAATTGTAACTTATTTAGAATATTATTAACCCATTGGTTATACTACGTCTTATTTAGCTAACAAATAACATTTTATAAGTGTAAAGCATAAAAATATATGAAATAAAACATAAAATACATCAGTGATATAGTTGTATACCAATTAATCCATCCGTAAATTAATGTTTAAATAACATAAAATACATGATTGATGTAGTTGTATACCGATTAATCCATCCCTAAAACTATGTTTAAATAGATATCCACTAATGTTCTAATTTACATGTATCATACTTAGATATACAACCACTATTTTAATAGTTATAATAATATAAAAGGTACAATTATTACAATATTTACTAAATAATACAAAAATACATAAACTAGGGTACAATAACACATCATAGATTCATATAAAAACTTATAATCAAAAAAATATCCATGAGTATGCATCCAAAATGATTGATTAGTTGAAGAGAGGGAAATCATCATCAGGGTGATTTTCCTCCAACCACTGACCATCAATCTCCCATACACCTCTCCATTAGGAGTGGACCTTCCCTTCATGGAGGGGAATATAATGGTTGTATGGATATAAATAACTCAACCAAAATAGTGTTTATTATAGTAACTAATAGATTCAGTATTAATAATACCATGGAACAAAATTCTTTATCTAATATGACTTCATGCATATGCATGTAAACTAGATAGTATAATGGATTGACAGTGTCTACAACTATAAAAATATTTTGGCAAAAGTTTTTCATTATAGATTTCAGATTTCTCATGAATTGGAGTCAAATATACACATAATTATACTCTTTGATAATACCACTCTACCTCCTTCATGCTAACTGATGATAGGTATGCATATCTCATGGCTAACCTCAACCTATCATAACTATCATTCCTCAACACAAAAAAGACATACAATTGTATAACTTATAAAATAGTCCCAAAGATATTTATTTCAACACATGAAATATTTAACCAACTAATTGTTTATTACATAATAATTTAAAATAAGTTCAATCATATTCATTGCCTATAGAATATATCATAATTTCCCAAACATGTAATTAATTCCCATTAAAGAATTTATAGCAAACAATTCCATCTCATACAATTTTCATTATACTAAACTTATCAATACTCTCCATATTACCTCATAATGTGGAGCAAATATTAAATTATATCTCAAGGAGAATAAAATAAGACTCAAAGAGGTTCATCAAAATAACCTAAGTATTGTAGTAAAAATAAATATTTCCAAGTATTATAATAATTTCATAATAGGCCCATCTCATCTCAAATTCTAATGCATATAATTTTTAACTTATCAATTTATGTACTTATTACAAGTTATAATTTATGTCATTATATAAAAAGAGTTAAAACATTCATACTGACATATAAATTCTACCAAAAACCCTCTAAATTATAAGGATAATAAACAATAATCATTTTAAAACTTGACTAAAATGATTCACAATTCAAACCCTAAATACTTTATGAAATACACATATCATTAACCTATATCTCATTAATATGTAGGGTTGGAAATTAACATCCATATCAATTTATATAAGATGTAAATCTATAATGAAATCTATGTATGGCTGGAAATGAACATCCATCTCAACTTGTACAAAATTTAAGTCTATAATGAACTCCATATATGGAAAACAACTTCAACATGATGTTACCTATATACAACCTTATTTGATAGAACTTCCCTAATTAAAGCTAATGAAAAAAATTTATGATGAAACTATATGCACAACTTATAAACACATAATACTTTCAAACTTTATCAAATAATGGTGCTTTTTCTCTTGAAGGAACCTATTGAGTTTCCATATCTCTAAGTGCATGCCTTAAAGGGTGCACTAAGAAAGGGGTGGGTAGACCATTAGTGCTTCACAAGATTTTTGTCTTCTATACCACTACTTGTTTTAAATACAACCTTCTCCTACACACTTCCCTAATCCTTATCTTATCTCTTTCACACTCCTCTAAGAATTCACCCCCTTACTTAGCCCTTTCTTAAGCCTAAAACCCTATTTGATAGCTTATGTTACACTTTCAACCCCATAAACATTTTATTCAAATTAATAAAACACATTAAGGGTCTAGGTTAGCTCCTAACCAACCTATACCGAGACCTAACTTGTTTTTATCAACTAATGATATAGATTTGATTAGGTCAACTCTATCAACTAAACTTTTATAAATGTTTAGGGTTTGATTTAGCTATATATACACATTCGTTTTTTCAATTCTTTAAGATAAGAAGAATAATAATATATTGTGCTCTTGGTTATCAACCATTCTACTTGAGGATCATATCTTATGGTTTCAATACTTTCTTTGGAAATACAAATCTCATCTTGTGGAGAAGTATTTTAGAGGCATAGTGAGGTCATGTAGCTGAGCTAACTTATCCTTGTTAACCTTACATATCACAACAACCTCTTACAAAACACCTTGGCCAAGGGAGACATTTAGGTTCATCATATTTATCTTCAAATGTAAGTATTTATAACTTTGTTATTCCATTGTAAGAGTAGATAGATTTGCCTCTGTAATTCTCTCCCATGCATTAGGATTTCTTATACATTGATGTGAGTATATATATTATATGCATGTTTAATTTTAATTTTTATTATCCCCATTTTGTTCCCTAAGCTTTGGTGAGAATTAGATTATATTTTACTTTTCTTTGCATTATACTTTGTGAAGATGAAAACATAGGACCCAGAAAGGGTTATCACATGTGTTGCTTGACTAGAGGATTTGGAACCCTCTCTAGTGATGATATTATGTTAATATATGCCTTACTTAGGTATAACAAATCCATCTTGGTCATGACCCCAAATATATAATATATCAATAATTGAAAGTGTAATTAGGATTTATCTTCTTTGAGGTAGGATTTATTAATAGATTAGTTGCATTTATCTTTGTATACATTCTAGTGAACCTAACATGAATAAAACCCTTGTAAGTTTTATTTCATGCTTTCGTTTTATCATTATATTATGTATTTATATTTTTACAATTTTTTATCAAACATGTTAGTATAGTTCTAACAATTTGTGCATAGGTATTACATATAGTTGTTCCAAAATGACTCTATTAGGTCTATGTAGGTCTTCTCCAAATACATGTGACTAGATTGATTAGTTGACATAGTCTTATTTTTCAATTCTATAATTGCATAAATAGATGAACTAATCTAATATATTCAAAATTCTCCTTTTTCAGTATATATGTCTTTAAACATAGTCAAGCCATTCAAATATGTGCACAAATTCATTTTTAGCACATAGTTTTTTCAAACTCTGTCAAACCAGTCAATTCTATTCATAAAATTGTTGAGTCGGTATTTGATCATAACATAAAAAATTTCAATAGTAACATCTTCCAACCCATTGAGGTTCATTCTGATTATATTTATCATTTAAATTCTTCCTTTTTAATATTCTTTTTCACAAGTTTATAGTTTATAAAATGACAACCCTGCAACCAGCTAATTTGAGTACCTCAACACACTTTTGTAGTCAGTCTTATATCTAGAAGACATAGTTGAGCTATGTGATTGTTTTCTTCCATATCTTGATTCTACAAAATAGTAGTGACCTATTTAACTTTGTTCTATACTATTTACATACAATTTAACCTAAACTAACTTTGTACTCTTTAGAATAAAGGAATTAACCTCTTTTTTTATTAATTAATTCACCTTTCCTTTCAGTTGTTTGCATGCTTAGAGTAAGAAACATAGATTAATTAAGAGGGTTTTTTTAAATTATTGATTCAGTCACACTTTTTTTCTCTTTTACACACACTTCAAAATAAATTTACATACAAATAAAACATTTGTCTTCCCAAGGTCTACCTACTTGGATTTCATCACCAAGGGGGAAGCTGACTTGGTTTTTTGGCCAAGTATAAACATATGTTTGATGTTATATATTGGAAAATCATCTGACACCCTTATCACTATGGGATTATGAAGTGAAGGGGTAGGCCCCAATACCAAGATAGTACCATTTCTAATACATATCCCCTTCATACTAGTTTTTTTGAAACTAGCCTTAGATTGCTTTATAATTCCTCATTACAACCAACTTCCCAATCACATAAAAATTAAACTTCATTATAACTTAATAACACTTAGGGATGACCAATTAGTTTACATTTATTTTCAATTTATTTCTTTCTCTTTGATCATTGTATTTTGTATTCCAAGACTTTCATTACCTAATATTGGTGTAAGTTTTATGCTATGTGTTCCAATTATATCATTCAAATTGATCCAATTTCTTGTGTTCTTAAATTCATTTGCTTAGATATTATCTTACAAAACCTTCTGTATTTTCAAAAAATTGTCATCCATATTAACAAGTCTCTTACAATTTGTTTAGTCTACCTACCTATCTGATTGTATATCCTTATCTTCTAGTTTTATCACTTATTTAAGCACTACACAATTGATCTATCTAGTTATGTCTTCTTATTTTTTGGTTTGTTCTCTATTTAACAATACACTATCAACCCATATGATTGTGTATATCTTTAGCCTATTTCAATTCTATCCCTTTTCCATCACATAATCAACCAACTAAATTGTGTCATTTGTTTTTCTTGTTTTATGAATTTTATTCACATATTCTATCAACCCAGTCAACTCTATACCTATTAGCTAACACTATTCCCTATCTTGCTCATTTTTTCTCTATGTTTCATTCTTGTTTCCTAATCTCAGATTATTTCTTCAAGCATCATGAAATCATGTATTAGAATATTTTTAGACAACTTTAATCCATTTATAATCTATATGGGATATTCTTTTCTTCCTATCTTTACTTCCCAAGAGGATCTTCACTCTTGGATTACCTCTTCTCATCTGTCATATTTCAATTACATCATGGTTCAAATCACTCAAATAGATGAGATTGGTGTATTATATTATTTTTACACTTATAAATAAAATTACCATCTTTAAATATCTCAACATAATGTGGGGTAAATTGATACAAGCCTATCCAATAACCCCATAGGGAATCTACCACCTAACAACCCTCCCCCTAATACTAGTTTGGGGAGTCCCCCTATAAATAGTAACCCACCAGTTGATACAACTCAAATTCTTACACAAATAGTTCAAAAAATAAACATAACACAAACATATAACATCTCCTAAGTGATTAAACTACAAAACTATTTGATCAATATGGATAATCAACCTCTTGTTCTTCTCCCTCAAAATAATCAAGACTTTACTCCTCCACCTATTAGAGATGGCATGGGTAATGCCATCCCCCAACCTATCATGCATAATAAGATGCATCAACACATTGAAAATGAACCTTTATCCCCTTTCATTATTTATATTGATATTGGTAACATATCTCCAACTAGTAAATATGATGGGACTAAAGACCTTGTATATTTTCTTAAGGCATTTGATAATCTTTACAAAGAGCGTATCCAAACTAATAATTTTTCCACAACCAAAATTTTAGTTAAGATCTTCACTGATGATGTATTATAATGGGATAACCAACTTCCTCAAAATTATATATGTAAACTAAAGGATTTATTAAATAATCTAGTTAAAGTGTTTCAACACAATGATCTTCCTGAAAATTGCCTTAGTAATTTCATCAATGCTAAGAAAACCTACACCAAATTAGATCATGATTTTATAAAATGATGGAATTATTTATCTCACAATGTCAATCATAACATGATTGATGGTAACTTTTTAAAAAAAATTATAATATCATTAACACCATCACTCTAATACAAGGTTCATACTTTCAATCCTCAAATGTTAAATGAAGATCTTGATCAAGCTAAGTTCCAAGACTTTTTAATAAAACATTTTGAACCTAATACTAACATCATTCCAGGATAATTTGAACATTCAACCAATACAATAATTATAAATCCTCCTCAACCCAAACCAAGAGTGGCCAAAGACAACAATCCCCAACCTTCTCATGCACCATTAACTTTGCAACAAATGAAACAATTTTTAATGCCCTATAAACCATTCACCCACCCTAATAATCCCCTTAAATGTATTATCCTAATCAATTTTTTTTGGTTCCACACCAATATAGGTCATTCCCATGAAACATGTAGAGGGATTGCAAAATTTGTTGTGTCTTTCATGCTTGGAAATTCATTCAATCATGATGCCATGATTCAAATCCATAATCAATATTACATTAATTATTCTCAAAAGAAATAAGTTTCCAAATATTCTTATTATAGCAACCCAAAATATTTTTCCACATCTACCCCTCAATAATAAAATAAGGATATTTGTGTGATTAATTCCAATTATGATCAATATTACATCAATTCCCAATACATAAATGTGACTAAGGTTAATTATTGATGTAAACCAAACCACAAAGATCTCATCACAAAACCCAATAAACCATCTTTATAAGAATAACTTCTCAAAGATACTAATACTACTCACTTATCTTTAGAAACCAATGAGGAACCATCTCCTCCCTCTGAACCTCTAATCATTTATCTTCTTCCTGAAACTCTTTTACCTTATAAGCCTCATGTTGGTTCCTTTTCCTCCAAATCCCATTAAAACTTCCTAGAAAAATCAACTCTATACCTTGAAAAATTCCTTTCATGGAGTTAGTTCATACTTCTCCTTATCATCATAAGTTCTTAATGCAATAATTTAAATAAATTGAAGATCCATATCCTTTAGAAGAGGAAACATGTTCTTATGAGAATCAACTGATAGAAGTGCATACCATTGAAACCATTTATCCTTCTTAGAAACCTTCCATAGAATTCCTTGAAGAAGACATGATCAATGATGAAATATTCTTTTGAGTTGATTATCCACCCCTCTTTATTAAAATAGCTATTAATACCATCCTCATTTGTAAAGTATTAGTATATTAAGGGTTAGACATTAATTTAACATATCTTGGGCTCATTCAACAACTCATCTATAATAAATATCATATCAAACAAACTTGTTTGATATGTTTTGGATTCGACAAAACTAATCAAAAGTTGTTTGGTTTTATTTGGCTCCCTCCTACTATTAGACCTAAAACTATACAAAATAATATTAAATTTCTCAACTTACCATTATCTTAAAATATACTCCTAGGATGCCCATGGACTTATTTCATGAGAGTTATCACCTCTTCTTATAGCCAATGTGTCAAGTTACTTAATAATGGAAAAAGGTATAAACATGAGGCTGATCCTAAGCCATTCAAATTCCTAATCCTAAGTCTCTATATCATATTCCCACTATTATAAAGATTAATAGTTCACTTTTACCTAAATTCATCAATATGAATATATATTTACACATTACTCTTGCTGATCATGACAATGATGAGATTAATGACTTGCAAAAATACATGCAATACTACTAAGCTAACCCCTTACATCTCAAAGTGGCTACTTTCCTCCTTAATATATCATTATCATACCATTACTCTTATTGATGAGATCACCAAATTACCTCTTCCATGAAATTCCCATGAATAATATTATACATAATATGAATTCATGTGTAATGATTATGGAGTGGCCAAATTATTTCAATATCTTTTAGTTATGTCACCATGTAAATTTAGTGATTTAGGCATCTCACCTTCTAAAGTTCCTTATATGTCATAAGCATGTAAAATTTATCTAAAATATGATGATAAATACATCATTTACCATGATAAATCACAAAACTTGGATGTTCAACATTATCAAAAAACTTTAACTTAAATACATTCTTCCAATTATGATGGTCATTTTATTTTCATAGATTTTGAGATATAATCTAAAGGTCATGTCATCCAATTAACTCTCTAATTATAAATAATCCTTAGGTGGTTTAAAAAATATTACTGTCACATTTTTAGAACTTCCATAACTTTATATACCTCCTACCACACTAGTTACTCCATCCAATCTTTTCCCCATCAATGATTCCAATAATAAACCAATCAAATCAGATAAACTTTCCTCTACAGTTCCACCTACTCCTAAGATCACCATTAATGTCAAGGTGATATATGTACACCAATTAAATTATAAATATGAATATCATGTCAAAAAAATTATTTATCTTGAAGTATATGTGTAATATTATGTCCCTCTACCTATGTTGTGTAGTGATGAATCCATCCAAAAATTTCTCCATGCCTGAGAATCTCAACTTCCTTAGCAACATCATAAACTTGCGAATTTCAAGTAAAATACCCCTAATTTGCAAAACTTCATTGATATAATCGATCATAAAAAAATTCCATCTCCTCTATTACTAATGTTCCATATCATTTTCAAGATGGAAACACTATTCTTATCAAGATAACTACAAGAATCAAATATGACACCCTCTCATGCCCTCGACCTGTAATAGTCTCTAGAGAACTCACACCAATTGAACATGATAAATTTAGTTTAATATTTGATAAATATCATGATAACTTCAATTTATTATATGAATAAATGCCTAACATTTATCTTAATATTATGGTGTACAACATCATCACCTATTTCAATGCCAAACCTACTTGATAGAAATAGTGGAAATTTCCATGCAAAGTTTATAACTTATGCCATAAAGAAATAATTAAAAATTTATATAAAAAATTTATCAAAACCTTGGAATATTTTTAATGGGTCTCCAACATTATTACCATTGATAAAACATTCACCATGGTCATTCACATTTTCATCAATTTCCATAACCTTAATCTCAATTGTCCCAAGAACAATTTCCCATTACCTTCGATAGATGAAATTTTAAATTCCACTAATGGATATGAAAATTTTCCCTCATGGATGGTTTTTTAGGCTATAATTAAATCCATATTACCCCCAAATCTCAACGTAAGACAACTTTCACCATGGAATGGGGCACTTATTACTACATTAAAATTCCATTTGACCATAAGAATGTCAGAGCTACCTATCAACAAGATATGATCCACATTTTTCATGATATTATCCATAATATTTTGGAAAACTACATGGATGATCTCATCACCAAATCTAAAATCTACAAAACTCATCTTTTTGATCTTGTTATCATATTCAATCAACTCATCAAATATAAAGTTAGACTAAACCCTTATAAATGTGTCTTTGGTGTCACATATAATAAATTAATAAGGTTATTAGTCTCTATTCATGGAGTTTATGTTGATTTTTCTAATATTAACACTATTTTTAACATACCCATTACTCATTCCATTCTAGACATTCATACTTACATTGGCAAGCTTGGGGAAATACAACGATTTATCCCCAAATGGCCTATCACATCTATTATATTAATTCCATTCTTAAAAAGGTAATGATGTAGAATGTACAAATACTTTTAATAAATAATTTGACAATATGAAAGAATAATTACTCCATCCACACACCCTTTATCCACCCTCTAATGACCATCCTTTAATCTTGTACACTTCTTCCACACCTGTATTAGTTGGGGCAATTCTTGTCAAATAAAATAATACCAAAAGAGAGTATTCCATCTATTATATCAGTCAAGGTCTCATTGATTATGAAAAAAATTATACCAAATTAGAAAATTATTTTATCCTATATATTTTATATTTGAAAAGCTCTGTCATTACATGTTTTATCAAACAAATTATGTTATAGTTCATTCTAATCCACTTTGTCACTTTTTATCTAAAGCCTTTCTCCTTGGAGATAGAATTGGAAATTAGATGGTTCTTTTAATGGAATTTTATCTTTTCATTATCATGCAAAAATTTTTCAGAGGACAAGTCATTGCTAACCAACTCATAACAACACCCATACCTACTACCAATCAACTTCAAAATAGTCTCCTTGATGATAATATCCTCTATATTGAAGGTCTTAATTAGGCTATATCTCTTAAATATTACTTCCATCACTTCACTATTTATTTATAATAAATTAATAAATAATATTCCTACGTCATTATTGATACTAATAAATTTAAATTAACCATTGAAGAACTTCCTGAAATCAACATCGATTTACACAAAGACACTTGGACCCTTAATTTTGATGGTGCTGAACGTCTCTAATGAGATGAGGTAGGTTATATACTAATTATTACTCATGGTAAAATAATCCCTTTGTGATTTTTACTTACCTTTGATGTCACCAATAACATGGTCTAATATGAAGCATTAATTATAGGCATGATAGTAGCATGTGCTTTAGACATTACATATCTGCATGCTTTGGGTGACTCCCAACTCATCTATTGACAATTTAATGGTGATTATCAATGTGAAAATCAAAATATTATTGATTATCATCAAATGGACACTAATTTTTCTAAATAATTCACTTCTTTTACCATCGAGCCATTCTTAGAGATCAAAACTCTATCACTAATTCACTTATTCAACATCCTTATTTCATCTACACCAAGTTCTTATTGGTTCTACTTTTATTATTAAGATTATAAAGTCCCCATATTCCATCCAATTTCATGAATCAATTATCTATCATATTTTGGCTATCACCATTTGATAGATCTGATGGTACAATGACATTATCTAATTCCTTGAGCATCAAACATATCCTCTAAACATAGATTTTCACAAAAAGACACAAATTCACAAACAAGATTTCAAATATGTCTTTTAAAATAACACACTTTATTATCAAAATGTTGAAGGTACCTTACTCCATTGTCTACTGAAATAAGAGGTTACTCCTCTCCTTAAAAAAACACATGGGGTAATTTGTAGTGGTCACTATATTAGACATGCTATAACACACAAATACCTATATATGGGATACTTATAGCCTACTCTTGAAAATGATGCTATTATATTTAATAACATGTTTAGTCCTCACCAAATTCATTATGATTTAATCCATTCACCACTAGTCAAGTTTTAAATAGTGGAATATCATTGGCCATTATCCATGTGGGGATTAGATCTCATAGGTAAACTACCTAGATCATAGGATGGGCATATCTTTATCATCATGACTACCAAAATTCTTACCAAATGGGTAAAAGCCATGTCTCTTGTCCATGTCATAGGAACAACTATTTCTAAATCCATCCTCTATAAAATCATTTGTCATTTTGGAATTCCCCATGATATAAATTTTGATAATGGTAATAAATTCAAAAATAAAGACATGAAACAACTCTATGCTAAATTCAAAATCTCTCACAACATTCTCCATACCCTATCATCTGCAATACAATGGCCAAGTTAAGGCCACTAAAAAACTTCTCAATAAAGTCCTCCAAAAGACAATCTATCAAACCCACAAGGATTGTCATATTCATTTATATCCCACTATGTAGGCCTATTGCACTAGCATAAAAACTATCATTGGGGTAACACCAATCTCACTAGTCTATGGTTTTAATTTTGTTCTCCCATTATAAGTTGATATTTCTTCTACTTGTATATCTCTACATAGTATAATACTTGATGAACAATTAAATGAAGATTGCCTTCATGCTCTAGATCTTATTGATGAACATCATCTTGTAGCTCTCCACGATAATTTCTAATATAAGGCTCATTTCACCAAACAACATAGCAAAAAGGTCAAAATATATAATTTCAATGTTGTTGATCTAGTCTTTAAATTAGACTATACCCATGATAAAGAAGGAAAATATTCCCAAAAATGGTGGGGACCTTATTTAGTAAAGGACATACTTGGTCCTAGTACCTATCACCTCCAAACTAATGAAGGCCATGTTTTCAAAGAACCCACCAATGCATAATTTTTAAAGAAGTAATTTTCTCAGATATTTCCCTTCTTATAATGTTTTATATATGATATACTAATAACACTTTTTGTAGGATATCTACATGGGTCTCACCCTCTGCAATAATTTCTCTTTACACAAACCTTAGTTCCTTCTCTTCATCCTTTGGTTTCTCTTTCTCATGAGTTACATTGTAAAACTATGGATAGGACTCGATCTTCCTCATGACTTCATTTTCTATTATTATTTCATTATTTTATAATGATTTTTTCACCTTATTGGGTTTTTATTTTGTGAGTTTTAGTGTAACACCATGGAAAGGACTAGACTTTCTTGACAAATACCATGTTTTTCATATTTATTTATCCTTGCTTTGTTCACCCTCTTGATTTTCTCTTTTATGATTTTCAATGTAAAAAATTGGATAGGACTAGACCCTCCTCCTAAAATAACCATCTTTAAATAATTCAATGATTACATTTACAGAATGTCAAGAAATGGTTACAAGTTTATGATCCTGTATTTTTAGCTTTAGTTTTTTTTTTCTTTTTCTTTTGTAGATAAAAACTACACAAGAAACTATGTTATCTTGTTTCCCTAAACCTCCCAACATTATTATGATAAGGAATCATACTTACCTATCATTATATCCCTTTTTCACCTTTGTCAATTTTTTTGTGATTTGAAGTAATTTAAATTGTTTTATGTTTAATTCATCTTGATTTTCCTTCCTTTAATTCCACTTTAGATAAAATAAGGTAAAATTTAAGATAACACTTTTATTTCACCTGTACAAATAAGACTCTTAGACACCATGCTCTCTAAGTTTTCTTTCTTAGAAACAAAGTCCAAAATGTTCAAATGATAGTCATCTTTAGCCCCCTTGTTTGGTTCTCTGAATTCATATGGAGGAGGAATACAAAATCCTTAAAAAGTTAAAATCTAAATCATTTGAAATAAAAGGCAATGATCAAAGGGAAACATACAAAGTCAAAAGTAAAAATCACACCAAAAGACATTATTCATATCACATTTCCTATTTCTAATCAAAGCTCAAACTCCAAAATTGGCCTCGTGATAGAGGTTAGGTCTATTGGGGTATGGTAGGCTAGTATATTAGGATAGGATAATTGAAAATAATCTATGATGCTACATAATTTCTCATGCAAGTACCTAATATTCAAAATATATTGTTGGCTTTGTAAAGGGTCTTGAGGAATGGGGAACACATTGTGGGAAGTTAGGTCCATTTTAATTTTCATGCATATAACTTTCATGGGATGATATTCATACATCATTTCATAGCCTAAGTTTTGTGTGGTTAGGATAAGTTATTTAGAGTCCTTAATTTCAAATGTCCTATTTTTTTACAAACCTAATTTAAGTGTCTTGACTTCAATAAAGAGTTTATCTGCCTTACTTTTTCCTTCATTTTACCCTCCACCCATTTCATGTCCCCCTTGATAAGCAAGTGTGATTATATATCTATTTTCCCTATTATAAATTCCATATTATACACATCTTAAAATGTGCTAGAACCATTTTTTTTAGTTTTATGTATACTAAGAACAACATAGTATGTTTAGCCAAGTTTGGATCATTTTATTTACACCATTGTTTTACATCTCTAGCAACACCTTGGTTCATTTTAAAAATTTCCATTGTTATGATTCATTTTTTTTAATCATGTACCTTTTCCATTAATGATTAAGTAAGGATTGACACTACTTATTGGAAATATTGTCATTGATGTCAAAGGTCTAGCATTATTTATGATAAAGGCCCCATTACATTTAATAGTGTTTTTAATATTTATATCCTAGCTAATTGTGTTAATATTTATTTAATATTAATAAATATATTTTAAGTTGCATATAAGTCAAAAGAGGGCCCATGGAGAAGTCAAAGAGTCATGGGGTAAAATAAAAAAGAGGAATTGGATGCATTTTCTCATGAAGAGTCATCTTGAGGAATTCTGAGAGTCACCATGTGAAGACAAAAGATGGTATGGTGCATTTTTCCATGAAGGGACACTTTGAGGAATATGAAAACTCACCAAGATAAAGACAAAAGAAGAAAGGATGCATTTGATTATGAAAGGTCACCATATAACTTTTCAAATGCAAGGATACGAAGGGTCATGCAAGTTTGGTGCCATTTTACATGAGGATTGAAGGGTCACAAATGGTGAATGCCAAAGGTCATTTGGAAAGCTATAAATAAAGGATTGATAATCCATTTTTAATATTCAAGAGAGTGCATGGTTTGTATTTATTTTCAAAGAAAGCAAAATAGGAGTTATTGTAGAGTTCTATCATTTGTTAAGTAAGCAACATTGAAAGATAGTTATGTTTTATACACAAGAGGGGTTGGTGCTCCTATGGGTTGGTGCTTACATATAGTTGATGTGTTGGTGATCAACAAAGGGGTTCATGCTCATACAAGTTGGTACTTTCAAACTTTGTATTTTGAGTTGGTGCTCATTCATATACTTGAGATTATTCTCTATGGTTTTCCCCACTTTGGGTTTTCACGTAAAAATTAGGTGTCTCTCTCTCTCTCTTATGTGGTGCATATTATTATTTTAGTTTTATTTTATATCTTGAATGTCTGATTAAGTGGTTAAATAAAATAAATTAGATTAAGTAAAAGATATATAATATATTGATTCACTCCCCCCTCTCAGTATATTTCATGCTTAATAATTGGTATTAGAGCAAGCTCCTTTGGAAAAAGTTTTACATCCTGAAGGTGGATCAGGAAAACACGATGGCTAGATCACATGAATATTTTTATACAAATAAAACACCTTTGTTTGATGGGATAAATTATGCCTTTTGGAGCATATAGATGAATACTTATTTGATGGCCCTTGGATTCAACATTTGGCAAGTAAAGGTGGATGAATATGAAGAGCCATAAACACTTGTAGCTACTCTGGTTGAAAAGAAGGTAAGTGAAAATAATTATAAAGCTTTAAATGATATTTTATGTGAATCAAAATTTGTTAAAGTTATGCAATGTAAATTTACTCATGAAACTTGGGTAAAAATTGAGAATATTTATAAAGGTGATGGAAAGGTTTAACAAGCTAAGCTTCATAATTTCAAAATATAGTTTGAGAGTTTGAAGATGGAAGAGGAAGAAAATATAACAAGTTATCTTTTACAGGTTGATCAAATAGTTAATTAGATTCAAGGTCTTGGAGAAAACCTAGAATAATAAATTATGGTTTAAAAAGTTTTGAGATCTCTACCATTATAATATGATGTAAAAGTTTTAGCAATTGAAGAGATTAATAATTTAGCCAAGATAAAGATGGATGATCTGTATGGTATTCTTACAACATATGAGATGCAGTTCAAACAAGAGAAACCCTCAAATAGAGAAGTTACTTTCAAGACATCAAATAAGGAGAAGGCTAAGATTCAAGAATCAAGTAATAGTTCTAGCGATGATGAAGATGATAATGAAGCTCTATTCATTTGCAAGGCAAAAAAGGGCACAGGTAAATATCAAGGAAAATTACCATTTAAATGTTTTAATTATGCAAAGATTGAACATTTTGTAGCCAACTTCCTAGACAAGGGTAATGGTAAAAATGAAGAAGGAAAGTCTACATACAAGAATAATTTCAAAGGAAAATTCAAGAAGAGATTTTAAAAGAAGAGTTTATACTCTAAACATCTTAGCTTAGCTAAAGATAGTGGAGTCAGTGATTCAGAAGAAGAAAGATTTTATTCATGGCCATATATGAAGATACATATGCAAGTAAAAGTATAGATGATCAAGAAGAAGAATAGGATGAATCTGAAGTGAATATGGAAGGATAACTCATTTGTGCCTTAGAAGAGTTAAAATCTCTTGAGAATAAAAATCAAAGATTAAAGCTCCATATCAAGAAAAATAAAAAGGAGTCAAAGGAAATAATTGAAGATCTTCAAGCACACTTTGAAAAATCCAAGAAGAAAGAAGAAGATATAATGGTATAGTTTCAATAAGTAAGTAAATAGTGTGAAACATATGTTATTTAAATTGATTATTTAAAGATCTTGAGAAAATAAATAAAACAATCAATGATAGAGTAGTCAATGATTTAAAATTTGAGAATAACACTAATATGTTGAATAAGATATTAGAAATTCAAAGATCAATGTCAGATAAAATAGGTTTCAAATTTGGAAAAGATAAAGGGGAGGCCACTACTTTCACAAAAAAGGAGAAAGGAAAGAGTTATGTTGAAAATCTTACAATAGAGGAAATAAAAAAGGAAGAAGTTAAGAATATAGAGGACATCTCAAATAAAGAAGGCTATAAAGAATAGAGATACTAAAGGAAATCAGGTCAGAGATACACAAATAGGTCCTATTTTAATGGTTACTATTTTTATTGTAATAAATATGGTCATAATAAAATAGAATGTTGTAAAAGGGATACAAATTTTAGAAATAAGGAGAAGGAAAGTCATGCAAAGTCAAGCAAAAGCCACAACTCTTTTGTTCCTCTATCAAGATTTAATAAAGAGGCCATAATATGTTACAAGTGTAATAAATTTTGACACATAGCCTAGTACTATAGAAGCATGCTTGAGTCAATCAAGAAGGACCGAATTTTTAAAGATCCATTCATTAAGAAGAAAGTTTAGATAGGTTCATGGCAGAAGAAACAACTTGAAAAATCTATGTTGGTGCAGACAACTTTGAATGTAGAAAATGAAGAAAATCCATGATTCATTGATAGTGGATTTTTTAGGCATCTGATAAGAGATAAGAGCAAGTTCATAACCTTGAAGAAGATCAATGGTGACACAGTGAAATTTGGAGACAATACTACTGCCAAATTTTTTAGAAAAGGTACACTAAGTTTGGATAATGGTAGAACTAAAAATAAAAATGTTTTGTATGTATAAGGACTTTAGAATAATATTCTAAGTGTAAGTCAAATGTGTTATCAAGGAAACACACTAAATTTTTATGTATAAGGTTTTGAAATTAGGAGAAAAGATTTAGATGTGTTGGTTGCAGATGCTCAGAAAACATGCAATAATTTATATATGTTATCAGACATCAAAGGTCAAAGATGTTTTTTGAGTCAAATTGAATAAAGTTGGATATAGTACAGGAGAATGGGGTACATAAATTTTGAAAATCTTGTCAACATTACCAAGAAGAAAGTAGTCAAAAATCTTCCAAAGATTACAAATCTAGCTGACATGATTTATGAACCTTGTCAGTATGGGAAGTAGGCTAGAAGGTGGTTCAAAACAAAAGAGTACTCAATCACTCAGATGTTAGAGATTATTCACATTGATCTGTGTGGACCTATGAGAACTCAAAGTACTCAAGGTGAGAAATATTTCATGTTTCTTATTGTTGATTTTTCATGTATGACTTGGGTAATATTTTTAAAGAAAAAATTGGAAGCTTTCAAATATTTCAAAGCACTTAAAGCATTAGTTAAGAATGAGACCAATTTGAAGATTAAGTGTGTAAGATTAGATCAAGGAGGAGAATTCATGTTAGATCAATTTATTGAGTTTTGTGAAGAACATGGAATAAAGAGACATTATTCAATAACTAGAACTCGAAAGCAAAATGAAGTAGTTGAGTGGAGAAACAAAATAGTTTAAGAGATGGTGAGGATAATGTTATAGTAGTTCATATTCTTAAAATAGTGCATATTCAAAATATATAATTATTGAGAGTTAATAGTGACAAGACTCCTTATGAGATATGGAAAGACAAACCAATAATAGTTGATTATTTTAGAGTTTTTGATAGCAGATGATTCATAAAGAGAACCAATCAAAAACTTGGTGAATCCAGAGTAGATGAAGGTATATTTCTTGGCTATTCTTGAAAAAGTAAAGCTTATAAATTTTATAATAAAAGAACTAAAAAAAATTGTTGAAAGTGCAAGTGCCAGGATAAAAGAAGATGGAACACAAAGAATCAGTGATCCAATAGACATTCTTGAAATCATTGAAGAGGAAAATTTTGAAGAATTAGATGAAGATGAGAAGGAGAAAAAGGAAACCAAAACTCCATCCAAATATTTTCATAGAAATCATAATGAAAGTGACATCATCAGGGACATAAATAAAGGAACTCACCCTAGAAGAATGATGGTAAGTGAATCTGAGTAAGTTAATTTCTCTTTGTTATCTAAAATTTAACCTAGAACTTTTTCTAAAGCTAGACAAGATAAGTATTGGGTTAAGGCAATGGATGAATAATTAAATTAGATATAAAATAAAGATGCTTGGGAATTAGTGCCTAGACAAAAAGATCACAATGTGATAGGAATAAAATGGGTTTATAGAAATAAGTTGAATGAAAATGGAGAAGTGACTAGGAATAAAGAAAGATTAGTATGAAAAAGATATGATTAGATTGAGGGAATAGATTTTGAAGAAACATTTGCACTAGTGGCAAGGATAGAGGCTATTATAATATTTCTTGCATATGTAGTGTTTAAAAATTTCAAAGTGTTTCAGATGGATGTCAAATCTGCCTTCCTAAATGGGAATATAGAAGAAGAGTTCTACATTGAGTAGCCTAAGAAATTTATTTTCTCAAATATTAGTAGCCATTTATGCAAATTGAAGAAAGCACTATATGGATTGAAACAAGCTCCCAGAGCTTGATATGAAATATTTGATAAGTACCTACAGGATCAAGGTTTCAAGAGAGGATTTGTTGATAGTAATCTCCACATCAAAATAGAAGGTGAGCATCAATTGATTATTGTGGTATATGTTGATGACATTATTTTTGGATGAAACATTGAAAAGATGAAAAAAGAATTTTTTGATAATATGCAAAAAGAATTTGAGATGTCTATGTTTGGAGAATTTTCATTTTTCTTAGGATTATAAATATTTCAGTTAGATAAAGGGATTTTCCTATCTCAAAGTAAATATACCAAGGAAATGTTGAATAAATTTAGTTTTGAGGATTGTGCACCAGTTGGAACACCAATGTTTATAAGAAATAAGGTGAGAAAGGATGAAGATTCACCTATTGTAGATCAATCATTGCATATATATATGGTTGGTAGTCTTCTATATTTGATAGCATCGAGGCTAGACATCATGCATGTAGTAGGTATGGTTACAAGATATCAGTCATCTCCAAAAGATAGTCACGTTTAGTTGGTGAAGAGATTATTTAGATATATCAAGGGGACATTAGATTATGGATTATGGTATCCCATAGGCAAATATTTCACTTTAGTTACTTATACAAATTAAGATTGGGCAAGTTGCTTGGATGATAGAAAAAGTATGAGTGGAGGAGCTTTCTTCCTTGGTGATAGCTTAGTATCATGGCTAAGTAAAAAACCAAATTTAGTATAACTTTCTATAGCTAAAGTAAAATATATTGTAGTGATATTGTGTTATACTCAAGTGCTTTGGATGAAGCAAACTTTGGAAGATATCAAGGTAAAATATGATGAACCTATTTCTATTATTTGTGACAACTTAAGTGTTATTAATATTTTGAAGAATCTAGTGGTGCATTCAAGAACAAAACATATTCCCATTAGATATCACTTTTTAAAAGAGCAGGTTGTAGATCAATAGGTTAAGATGGAATATATCAGTACCATAGAGCAAATTATATATATTTTCACAAAGGCACTACCAAAAGACACATTTGAATATCTATAGGAAAATTTGGGAATAATTTCTTTTACTTCTTGCTTGAGGTTCAACATCAGTTGAAGGGGAGCGAAGTGTTAGCTCTAGGTAGGTGCTTTGCCATTGATGTCAAAAGGGGAGAAGAATAGAAATAGGTACAAGTGCAAAAATAGGTATAGGGAATAGGTATAGGTTGCTACAATAAGGGGGAGTTACTGTATGTTTTTTATATGGTAGTATATGCAGGTTTCAAGATGTGGCAATTTTAGTTTGAGGTTGCCATCAATGACAAAGATGGAGATTATTGGAAATATTTTCATTGATGTCAAAGGTCTAGAATTATTGGTGATAAATACCCCATTTAATTTAATGGTGTTTTTAATATTCATATCTAATCTAATGTGTGTTAATATTTATTTAATATTAATGAATATATTTTTGGTTGCATATAAGTCAAAAGAGGGTCCATTGAGAAGTTAAAGAGTCATAGTGAAAAGATAAAAGAGGAATGGGACACATTTTCTCATGAAGAGTCATCTTGAGGAATTCCAAGAGTCACCATGTGAAGACAAAAGAGGGTATGGTGCATTTTTCCATGAAGGGACACTTTGAGGAATATGAAAAGTCACCAAGATAAAGACAAAAGAGGAAAGGATGCATTTAATTATAAAGGGTCACCATATGACTTTTCAAATGAAAGGATATGAAGGGTCATGCAAGTTTGGCACCATTTTATATGAGGATTGAAGGGTCACAAAGGGTGAATACCAAAGGTCATTTTGAAATCTATAAATAAAGGCTTGAGAAGCCATTTGTAATATGCAAGAGAGTTCATGGTTTGCATTTTTTTTCAAAGAGAGAAAAGAAGGAGATATTGTAGAGTTATATCATATATTAAATAAGTAATATTGAGAGATAGTTGTGTGTTATACACAAGAGGGGTTGGTTCTCCTATGGGTTGGTGATTGGAAAAGGGATTGGTGCTCCTAAAATTTGGTGCTTGAAAACTTTGTATTTTGAGTTGGTGCTCATTCATATACTTGAGATTGTTCTCAATGGTTTTTCCTACATTGGTTTTTCACGTAAAAATCTGCTCTCTCTCTCTCTCTCATGTGGTGTATATTATTTTTTTAGTTTTATTTCATATCTTGAATGTGTGATTAAGTGGTTAAATAAAATAAATAATATTGAGTTAAAGATATATAATATACTCATTCACCCCCCCTCTCAGTATATTTTGTGCTTAACACTACTCATTCACCAATGTTGTTTTCCATTTTGTGAACTTTTTCCATTCATCATTGAGTAAGGATTGTTATTACTCACTCATTAATTTTGTTTTCCCATTTACTTATCCATATTTTTTATGTAAGGATTGATACTACTTTCACATTGATGTTTGATTACCATTTTTGGCATTCATCCTTGGTTTGACTTGGTTATTTTTTCTTTCTTACTTAAGGTCTACTTGTTTGCATTTTTTGATCATTTAGTATCCTTAGATTTTTGGTTACCCAATTTACTTTAAGTTTGACTTGGTTATTTGGTCTGAACTTATCATTTGTATGTATCACCTACACTTCATCAATTATCTTGGCTTTCCCACATTTATTTGTTTTTGCTCTTTAGTTTTGTATCGTTGGTTTCTCAAAAGCAGTCTATGACCTCTCCACAATCAAAACTACAAACATAGTAAACAACCATCAAAAAATAAAGGTAAGTCAAGGTATGTATACATTACTTTTATTTTTATTTATTTCATTTTCAACCATTTATTTTTAGTTATTTTATGCTTTAAAATATTACAATTTATTTATTTTCAATATTATTTGTTGTTATGTTCTTTTCTCAAAGCACCATCCCCTATTGTACCATAGTGACACATGATGAGATTTGAGTGAGGCATATGTATACACATAATTTTTTCAAACTTTATAAATTATTTATGCTTTATCTCTTGCAAGAAATTATCAAGTCTCAATATCTCTAAGTGCACACCTTAAAGGGTGAACCAAGAAAAGGGTGGATAGACCATTTGTGCTTTACAATATTATTGTCACTTATACCACAACTTACTATAAATAAAACCTTCTCACACACACTTTCTTAAGCCTTATCTCCTCTCTTTAACACTCTTCCAAGCATTCACTACCTTACTTAGCCCCTTCCTAAGCTTAAAACCATTTTTGATGGTTTACATTACATTATCTACCCCATCAAACCTATATTTAAATTGATAAAACATGTTAAGGTTCTAGGTCAGATCCTAGCTAACCTTAACCAAGACCTAACTTGTTTTTGTCAATTAAAAATATGAAGTTGATTGGGTAGACCTTGTTGGCTAAACATTTAGAAAGGTTTAGCATTATATTCAGCTATATATACACATTCATTTAATCATTTCTTAAAGAGAAGAAGAATAATATATTGTACATTTGATTATCCACCATTCTAGTTGAGGAACATAGATTAGGGTTTCAATACTTTTTTTGGAGATATAGATATTATCTTATGGATAAGTCTTTTAGATACATAGAGAGGTCATGTAGCCTAGAGCCGACTTGTCATTGTTATCCTTACATACCATAATAACCTCTTATAAACCACCTTGGATAAGAGATTGAAGCTCAATGGGTTCATTTTTAAAGGTAAGTATTCCAATTTTATTCCTCTTTTATAAGAGTAGATAGATTTGAATTTGTAATTCTCTCCCATGTATTAATATTTTATATACATTGATGTTAGTATATATATCTTATATGCATGTTTACTTCTTATGTCTATTACCCCCACTTTGTGCCTCTAGATTTAGTGAGCAATAGATTAGATTTTAATTTTCTTTGAATTATAATTTGTGAATATGAAAACATAGGACCTATCTAGGTTATCACATGGTGTTGCTTGACTAAAGGCTTTTGGATACTCTCTAGTGATGATATTATGGTAATATATCCCTTGGTTAGGTCTAAAAAATCCATCTTGTTCATGACCCCAAATACATAATTTATCAACAATCAAAAGTGTAAGTAGGATTTATCTTCTCCAAGGTATAATTGATTAATGGATTAGTTGCATTTCCATTTGTAAAAAAAAACTCACCTATGATGATTTAAATAGTTGGTTATTAATTTAAATAAACATTATCTATAGTATATATATCATTTATAGTAGTTCATACATAATTTTAACTTTTAAAAGATCAAGAACCTATCTAAAATAATCATCTACAACTAAGATAAAGGTGTGTATTTATTTGTGTCAAAAAATAAGACTAATATCTTAATAATAAAAAATAATTTATAGCCAAGGTAAAGTTAAGTATTCATTTATGTTTACTTGAGGTGAGACAAAATAGATGTTATTAAGACAAAAGGACTACTACATGAGATGAATTTAGATATTATCATTTAAAAAATGAAAACACTTCACAATAATCAAAAGAAACAAATTAATCCCATGTTTTACTCAAGGTAAGTCAACTAAGAAAGAAGATATGTTCAGATATAAACACAAAGGTAATAAAACCAATTTCTTTAATATTAATTTATAAGTTTGTATGGCCAATTCACACTTCATTATTATATGCATGTGGATGGAATAAATTTACATTCCCAAGTCCATAAGAGTGATATATGGTCAAATAAAAAATGATTAATTTGTTTTTACAAGAGCAAATAAATTAAACCCCTGTATCTTGTTTACTTATTTGGCTAAGTGTAATGGCCACAAATGGAATAGAAACCACCATTCCTATAATAAAATGATTGTGTATTCTTGCCTAAGGCACATGAGGGTTTCAGTAATTTTTTATAGAGCATAATAAATAAGCTAAACCTAGTCTATGTAGATTATGACAAACCCAAATTGTAATTAAACTTAAAATTTAATACATTACTTGCCTAGTTAGAAACCCAAATAGCCATCACCTTATGAGTGAAAAGAATGGAAGTCACCCCTTTGAATACAAGAATGGTAGTCATTATACTCCCCACTTAGTAAATCTTCTTATTTATTTCTCCTCATGCCAATTTTATCTACTTTCTTCTTACTTATTCTTTTCCTTGTCTTTCCTCTATGTCTGCATGCCTTCCAATTTATCCTAATTTTATGCCAGTTCTTCTAACGTAACTCTAAATCTCTTGAATTCACAATAAATTTATATACTCAAGTATGGTAGTTGTATGAAATTTCCTCATGAATTTTTTCCTCAATAATGGTGAAATCAAACTCTAATCATAGAAACACTAAATATCTATTAAAAAATTCATCATAACCCTAATTCTTTTTATAATGAGCATGCAATGATGATGTTGAATTTATCCTAGTCACCCAACTAGAAGCTTCCATTTTTTTACATAACAAACATTTTTCCTAAGTTTAAAACTATTAATTTTTGGTGAATATTGTTCCATGACCCCTAGGCCACCAAAAATGGGTTGGGTGAAATCAATAAACATTTGCACATTATCAAACAAAAATATGGTTTAACTAATGTTAAAAACTTATAGTTTTATTTTTGACTAATTAACATAATATTTAATAATGACTCAGCAACCACTATTTAGCATATGTACCAATTCATAAGGAAAAAATCAACAATGTTCATAACAATATTAATAAACAACGTTTCAAAGGATAAATTTTGTCTAAACTAGTTCATAAGAAACATATCAATGACATATAATGGATTATAATAATGTAATAATGACCATGATAAAAGGTAGTTAAAAATAATCACACAACATGTCACAAGTACCAAAAACACTTAACATATCAACATGTAGTCATGTAGCTATTTGTGTGTATGTGTTTGGGTTGAGTTATTTTTCTCCCTATTGGCTGAAATCTACCTCCTCCTCCCCTATGATGCTCTACCTCTATTACAGTCTATGAGGGTGAGACAATCTTGAAACCACCTCAGTTAAAAAAATAATAGTTATTTCATTTTATCAATGTAATCATGAAATGAATTAATCATTACTAACTAATAATAGTACCAATGTACCATCTACATTATACTATGTAAAATAAATCTCATATGTATGTTACCAAATGATCATAAATGATAAAATCAATGATATAACTAAATGTACAATAATTATTGCTTTAATAATAAATGTACTTGATTTCATACAATAACATAAATGATCACATTAGTTAATCAAAACAAACATTTTTTAAGGGTGAATTGGAATGTATCATCCTCTCTATATACACATAATATTTTTAACTTTTATTTATTATTGATGCTTTACATCTTGGAAGAACCCATCGAGACTCAATCTCTTTGAGTGTATGCCCTAAGGGGTACACCAGGAAAGGGGTGAGTAGAAATTTAGTGCTTCACAAGATTTTTATCCCTTATTTCCACATTATTTCCGATCCAAATAGCTCCTAAAACCATTCCATAAGATATTTATCCTCCCTTGAGTATTCCTCTTATCTTTTCCTCTTTCCATTATTCCTTTCATATCTTGAACTCCTTTTTAACTATTGGTTATACTAGGTCAATTGGGTTAACCTAGTACAATTTAGGGGTATTCTTTGCTTTATTATCTTATTATCCCTTTGGATGACCTAGCTTAGACTTGGTAAATTATCCCTGGAAACACACTAGGTCCACTGGGTTGACCCTATACAACCACCATTCTCAGAAGGACTTAGGGAAATATTTTCCTATATATATAAGATCATTTTGGTCATTATTCATATGTATAATCAAGATTTATTATTCCCTCATGCTTATTCACAATCTATTCTTTCACCATTCTACTTCAGGAGACTTAGCTTAGGTTTCTTATTTGGAGAATTTAGTCTTATGGATAAGTCTTGGATGCTTTGGCCTTTCTTAGTGACCCTTAAAAACCATAAAAACCTCTTTCAAAGCCCCTTTGGCTAAGGGAGATATTTGGGTCTCGATGGGTTCACATTGAGTTAAGTATATTCTAACTTTGTTCTCCTCTCTTTTAGTAGATAGAAGTAGCATATGTGTTGGCTTGAATACTATTATATTTTATATGATATATATTAGGGTGTTACTCATACTTACTTTAGTTGAATTTCCCTATACATGTTTTTTTTATTGTTTCTAACCCTCCCCACTTTGTGTCACAAGATTTGGTGTAAAATAGATTAGATTTGATTTCTTTTTATTGGAATACAGTTAATATTTTAAACCTTAGGACTCCATTAGGGTTTTTATATGATTGTGTTAGACTATAGGCTTTAGAACCCTTCCTAGCATGATGTGTTGTGATGAGTTATACAAGTGATCCCATAATTAGGTCTATAAAATCCCCATATTGGTCATGCTCTTTCTTAATAAGTGTATCCCAATTAGAAGTGCAGATATGATCTATCTTATCTAATAAAAGATTAATTTATAGACATGATGCATTTCCAATTACATATATTTTGGTGAACCTGATGCAAAGTAACCCTTAAATGATTTTTTCACTTTTAATTCATTTATTTAATTATTTTGGTCATAATTTTTATCATATATTTTGACATACTAGATTGATTCTGTCAACCCAACTATTCTTTTGTGCATAGGTTTGTAAGAACAGGCAACTAGATCAACCCAATCAAACTCGTATAGGTTTTTAGATTTTTAGACACCCAATTTAGCCTATTAGGTTGACCCAATTGACCCCTTATAGTTTTAGCACTTTTTTAGTAGGTTCTCATATAGCTTAATTAATTCTATGAACCAAGTTTGTATTTTATCAAGCATACTTCAAGGTTCTTCATAAAAAATATTTCTTCTTTACATCTCTGATCTACCAAGGTTCATTTATAATTATCTATTTATTTATTTATTTTCTTTCCTTTCATAGTTTTTAGTCTTAAAAATTTCCCTTAAATAGTTGACTAGATCAACACTTCCAACCCAATTCTATGTTTTGTGTGCTATTTGAAATAACTAGATTGACCTTGTTGACCTAATTCATTTTTAGACTTTGCTTCTATAGTACAGGGTTGACATTTTTGACCCTATTCTATATTTTTCTCATATAGTTTCAACATTATATCTTGTTTCAAATTGTAATTAACCTCATAACTATTAATAATTAGCTACACCTTTCTTTTCTTATTGCTTACATGATTAGAATAGTTCACATAATTTAATTAGGGGATTTTTCAATTAATCACTTAGTTTCACTATTTCTATTTTATTCACACGTGGCCAAATCATAAAAACATAAAAAACCAATTTAACATCTTATCTACCCTAGGCCAACCTACTTATATTTCATCACCAAGGGAGAAGCTAACTTGATGCTTTATTCAATTATAAGGCATGGTTAATGGCATATATTAGCTAAGTACCCAACACCCTTACCACTGTGGTGTGTGAAGTGAGGGGGTAGGCACCAATACCAAGCCTGTATCATTACCACTATAGTCCCTTTCATCCTAAACTACCTAAAACCATCCTTATATTTGTATCTAGTATCATTTTTATAGCTAACTTATAATCAAATTAAAATCATATCTTAATGATCCAATTAAATAATCAAGTTGACCAATTACTTATATTTAATTTTTATTTTGTTTTCTTACTCTTTGTTTAATTGTGTGCACAAAAAAATTTCATTAGCTAGTGTTAGTATAAGGTTTTGTTTTATGTGCCTCAATTCGATTGACCAATATTGATCCAATTGATTATTTATTTACTTTTAGCTCTTACTTTCCTAGATTATCTACAAAAATTATCTTATTTAAAATAAATTTATTATCATTTCTCTTTATCCTTGTATGTTATACTGGATCAACCTAGTCAACCTTGTATCTTTTTCAACCCCTATTCACTATACTAGATTGACCCAATCAACCCTATATAGTTTATAGTCCCTATTGTTTATACTAGATTGACCTAATCGACCCTTTACTATCTTCTACTTTCCCTATTTGTCAATCTAATTCCTTTTCTTTTTGATTATACATTATGTTCATCTCTCTTCCATTAGAATGAAATATCCTATTAGAATATTCTTAGATAGATTGAATCCATTTAGGTACTATATGGGATGTTCATTTATTCCTCTCTTTTCCTCCCAAGAGCACCTATCACTCTTGGGATACCTTTTCTCTTGCTTCATCTATGAACTATAATATGGTACAAATAACACCTCAAAATGAATTTGATGGATCTGATCCTTTCTATACTTACCAAGAAACTTCTCAAAATATTAAAACTAATATACGAATGATTGATACAAGTTTACTTAACAATCCCATAAGTAATCCTTCTTCTATCAATCCTCCCCTAAATACCAATATGGGGAGTTCTCTTACAAACACCAACCCACCTCTCGATACAACACAAATTTTATCCCAAGTCATTCAACAAATGAACATTATGCAAAATTCTAATACCAACCAAATGATGCAACTTCAACAACACTTAATCAGTGTAGATAATCAACATCCAAGTATTCATCATCAAGATAATCCTAATTATATTCCTCCACCTCTTAAGGATGCCTCGAGTAATGTTATTACTCAATCCATAATGAATAACAATATGATTCAAACCATTCAAACACACATATACCTTCTAAAACTAATTTACCTTCTAAAACTCATGTTGGTTCTTCTAAATCTCATTAGAATTTTCTTGAATAACTCAACTCTATGCCTTTTAAGATTCCTCTTATGGATTTGGTTTTTACTTCATCTTATCATCATAAATTCCATATGCAACAACTTTAAAAAATTGAAGATCCATCCTCCATTGATGAAGAACCACCTTCTATTGACTCTCAACCTACTAATGTCAACACCATTAAAACCTCATGTCCCTCTTCCAAACCTTACATTAAGTTTATTGAAGAGGATATGATCAACGACAAAATTCTTTTTCATGTCGATTATCTACCACTCTTTATTAAAATATCCATTAATATCACTATTATCCAAAAATTCTTAGTTGATGAAGGATCTGGTATTAATGTGACATCCTTATGGCTTATATAATAACTTGGTTATAACAAGGATCATCTCAAGCAAACTCATCTTACTTACCATAATTTTCATAATACCAATCAAAATCCACTTGGTTATATATGTCTTTTATTAACCTTAGTAACTAAGACCATTCGAACCAAGCTTATGGTCCTCTATCTTCCTTCATATTACAATATCCTTCTTGGTCATCCATGGAACCATTGAATGCAAGCTATTGCTTCTTCTAGTAGTCAATGTATTAAATTCTTGCATAATGGAAAATGGTACAAACATGAAGTTGATCCTCATCTATGGGGTATCTAGCTTCCTAATCCCAAACTTCAATATTATGTTTCTGCATATCCTAAAATTGATAATGTTCCTTTACCTGAGTTCATCAACATGAGTCCTGATCTACAAGTTAATCTTGTGAATTTTGATGATGATGATCCCAATGAATTACAACACACTTGAAATACTACCAATTTACCTCCATATATTTCATAATTTCTTCCTCCCTCTCTATTACCAAGAGACCATGATATTCCTCTTATTGATGAGATTACCAACTATATCCCTCCATTCAATGCTCAAGAGCCTTATTTACTAGAATATGCCTTTACTTGAAATGATATTATAGTATCTAATTTATTTCAAGATATTATCATCATATCTTCTCATATATTCAACAATATTAGGATTTCACCTTCTGAAACTCTCCCTAATTCTAAAGCTTGTATGATTTCTCCAACATATAACAACAACTATATCATGGCCTAAGCTCAATATAGAGATTTATATGTCCATCATTACCTAAAAATTCAACCCAGATCCATGCTTTTTATTGGGATGTGTATACAATTTTTGTGGATCATACCTTAGATCTTGAAGGTCATGTGCCTTCTATCAATCCACCTCTTATTGATACTCTTTAGGTGGTAGAACAAATTATGCCTTCAAAATCTTTGAAATCTCATAAAACTTTAGATCCAATCCTTTTCCCATCATTGAATCCATTGTTATACCTATCTCTTATATTCCATCTACTTCTTCTACTCCTAAAATTATACTTGATGCCAACGTAACTGATGTCTGTTAGATTGATTTTAAATATGATGACCATGGCAATCAAATTTTAGATCTTTAATTAGATATCAAATATTATGGTACTCTTCCTACCTTGTCTAATGATGAAGCTATTCTTGAGTTACTTCATGTTCAAGAACCTCAAATTCATTAGCAACATCATAAGCTTAGAAATTTCAAAACTAAAAATCTTTGCTTTAACAATTTATTGCTAGCATTGATCCTAAAACAAATCCATTTTCAGCCTTAACTAATGCACCATAAAACTTGAAAGATGGTAATGCCATGCTTATTGAAGAAACTACTCACATCGAATACGGTACCCCATCTTGTCCTTGACCAATTATGATTTCTCAAGATCTTTCACCTATTGAGCATGATAATATTAGATTATTCTTTGAAAAATATCATGAAGCTTTCTCTTGGTCCTACAAGGACATGCCTAGCATTTACCCTATAATTGTGGTGCATAAAATCATTACTTATCCTAATGCTAAGCCTATGAATCAAAAACAAATAAAATTTCTACCTAAAGTTATAACATTATGTCATAAGGAAATCATCAAATTACTTGATGCTAAATTTATCAAACCAATGGATTATTTTGAATGGGTGTCGAACATTATTCCCATTCAAAAGAAAGTCACTATGGTTATTTGTATTTGTATTTATTTCCACAATCTTAATCTTTTTTATCCCAAGGATAAATTCCCCTTACCTCTAATAGATGCCATCATCAATTCCATGACTGGTTATGAAATGTTATCTCTTTTGGATGGTTTCTCAAGATATAATAAAATTCATATCACTCTCGAATACCAACATAAGAATACTTTCACCATGGAATTGGGCACCTATTTCTATGTCAAAATTCCCTTTTATCTCAAGAATGTTGAATCCACTTACCAACATGCAATGAATACATATTTCATGATCTCATTCATAAAATTGTTGAGACCTATGTGGATTATATTATTACTAAATCCAAGCATTGTAAGAATCATCTCTTTGATCTTGCTATCATATTTGACTATCTCCTTAAATATAAAGTTAGACATAATCCTTACAAATGTGTCTTTCAGGTCACATATACAAAAAAATTAGGATTCATAGTCTCTCTCCATGGCATTGACATTGATCTTACCAAAATTAGTTATATCATCAATATGCCTATTCCTCATTATATTCTTGACATTTATAATTATTTAGGAAAGCTTAAGGAAATTAGATGATTTGTTCCCTAAATGGCATATCAAATTGACTGTGCTAATTCCCTTCTTAATAAAAACATTGATTTAGAATGGATGGATCCATGTCAAAAAGCCTTTGATAACATGAAAGAGTCATATCTTCATCCACCTACACTCTGTCCTCCTAATGATAAACCTTTGATTATATATACTTATTCCACACCTATTTTACTTAGAGCAATGCTTTCCTAATAATATTATATGATAAGAGAATATTCTATCTACTACATTAGTTGAAGACTCATCAATTATGAAACACGTTATACCAAAATTGAGCATGATCACCTCACTATCTATTTTATTACTAAGAAACCTCATCACTACATACTTTACCAAACTACTTATGTCATCATTCATTATGAACCCCTTCATCATTTCTTCTCTAAAGCATTTCTTCCTAGAGATATAATTGGAAAATGGATGGTCCTCTTTATGGAATTTGATCTTTGCATCGTCACTCAAAAAGATGTTAAATGGAAAGTCATGGCTGACCAACTTGTTGTAGCTCCTAGTCTAACCACTTCTTCCCTTCAAGATTACCTTATAAATGAAAATATTATTTACATTGAAGGTCTTAATCAAGATATCTCTCTTAAAGATTTTTTCCATAGATTTACAACTAATCTTGAAGCCAATAATCTTGAAGAATCTTCTCCTCCCTTCGGTACTACTAGACCAAAGGTAGTTATCGAGGAGATCCCTAAAATCAATGTTGACTTGCATGAAGATACTTGAACTCTCCACTTTAATGGTGATAAATCCCTTCAAAGAGATAGGGAAGGTTGCATTCTCACTATTCCTCTTAGTAAGATCATTCCTTTAGATTTTTTCTTCACCTTTGATGTCACCAATAATATGGCTAAGTATGAAGATCTTATCTTAGGCATGTGAGTTGATCTCAATTTAGACATTAAATACCTTCATGCTTTATGTGATTCTCAACTTATTTTACATCAAGTTAATGGTGACTATCAATTTAAAAGTGAGAACCTTATCACCTATCATCAAATTTTAACCACTCTTGAGAAACTTATTGAGCCTATTCTTAGAGATCAAAATTTCATTGCTAATTCTCTTGCCTCTTCAGCTTCTTTATTTCATCCACTCCAAATTCTTTTTTATCCTTTTTTTCTTATTCAAATAATAAAATATCTATCTTCAACTTAACCACCAAATTCATTTATCTATCATATTGAAGTTGATACCATTAGACAAAGCCCTTAATATAAAGACATCATTAAATTTTTAGAACACCAAACTTATCTTCCTAATTTATATTCTCATGAAAATACACACATTCATAAACAAGCTTTCAAGTATGTATTTTGACACAACATCCTTTATTGTCACAATGTTGAAGGGACCTTGCTCCATTATATTATGAAAGATTAGGTCCATCCTCTTCTTCAACAAACACATGGGGGAATTTGTAGTGGTCACTATACCAGACATGTTATAGCATGGAAATGCCTACACATGGGTTACTTTTGGCCTACTCTTGAAAAGGATGCAATTTAATATGATAAAAAGTGTACTCTTTTTTTATCATCATGATGATATTATCCATTCAAATCCTACTAAACTTCAAACTATTGAGTCTCCATGGCCATTTTCCATGTGGAGATTCGATCTCATTGGTAAACTCCCTCACTCCCAAGATGGGCATGTCTTTATCATCATTGTTACTAAATATTTTACCAAGTGCGTAGAAGCCATTCCCCTTGTTAACATCATTGGTCCTACCATTTTAAAATTTACTCTTAACCAAATTATTTACCACTTTGGTATTCCACATACCATCATTTCTGACAATGGTGGTAACTTAAACAATGAACGTGTTAAACAACTTTTGAATAAATTCAAGATCAATCACAAGTTTTTTATGCCTTATCATCTAAAATGCAATGGTCAAGTTGAGGCCACTAATAAAATTATCAACAAAATTCTCCACAATACAATTCATGAAACATGCATAGATTGGCATATTCATATTTACCCTACACTTTGGGCCTATCAGACTAGCATTTGTACTACCACTGGGGCAATTCCATTTTCTCTAGTCTATGGTTTTGAGTAAGTTATTCCTTTAGAAGTCGAGACTAACTCTCTTTGTATATCTCTTCATGGAATTATTTTTGATGAAGAATTGTGTGAAGAACATCAACTTTTTACCTTGCAACATAACTACCAATACAAGGCTTGCATCACCCTATAACATAACAAACATGTTAAAATATGCACTTTTAATTTTGGTGATCTTGTCCTTAAATTAGATAACACCCATGATAAAGAATGTAAATATGCCCAAAAATATGGAGCCCATATTTAATTAACTACATTCTTGGTCCAAGCACTTACCATCTTCAAACTAATTAATTTTATGTTTTCAAAAAACCCACCAATGCTCAATTCCTTAAAAAGTAATTTGCCTAAACATTTACTTCTTTTCATGTTTTCTATCTATATCTATCTAATAATTTTATTAAGTTACTTAAGCAAGGGTCTCTCCCTCTATAATCATTTCCTTCCTTTCACAAACCTTTACTCCTCCCTTTTGATCTTTTAGTTTCTTGATGTACCATAGTCTTTTTTATCTTCTTCCATTTTCTCTTATTTTTTCACCCCTTGGGTTTTTCTTTTGTGAGTTATTTTATAAGACCATGGATAGGACCTAGCATTCCTCACAAAACCACTATCTTTTATCTATTTATCTTTCTTTATTTTTGCTTTCCAATGCTATTTTGGCATATTTTAGGTTTTTTTATGAGTTGGTTTTTATAATCGTGAATAGGACCTAACATCCTTCATAAAAATACCACTATTTCTTTGCTCACCTAACTTTACTTTTTCTCTTGCTTATCAGCACCCTCATGGGTTTCTTTTTTTATGATTTTCGTTGTAAGAATATGGATAGGACCCAACCATCCTCATAAAATTACCATATTTTCATGCTCTTTATCCTTGATTGCAAACTTTAGCTTTTGCTTTTTTTGATAGATGAAATATACACAATAATATATGTTAGCATGTTTTCCTCCACTTTCATCTTTCTCATGATAAGGAATCACCCTTTACTATAATTGTATCCCTCTTTTCCCTTTATCACATTTGTTTACAATTTGAAGCAATTTAAATATTTCCATGTGTCACTCCTCTTGATTTCCCCCTTCCTTTCATCTTTAAATTGGATAAAACAAGGTTGAAGTCAAGATAACACATTTATTTTACCTTGATTTATGAGACTCTTAGACCCCATGCTATTTGAAGTTCCCTTTGTTATCAAACTTTGTCCCAAGTATTTAAATAAAATTTACTTTTAGCAACCATGTTTGGTCTTCCAAATCCATATGGAGGAGGAATAGAAAAATCCATCAAGAAATTTAAAATCCACTCATTTGAAATAAAAGGAAATGATATCTAAAAGGCAACATACAAATCTCAAAATTTAAATCCACACCAAAAGACATGATTCAAATCACATCTCCTTCTTCTAGTCAAATCTCAAACTCCATAGTTGGCCTTAAAATAGATCCTAAGTCTTTTGGGGTGTGGTAGGCTAGTAGATTAGAAGAGTAAAATAAAAATATCATTTGGTGCTACCTATTTTCTCATGAAAGTACCCAATATTCATAGTAGATCAATGGCTCTATAAGGGATCATGAAGAATGGGGAACACATCATGGGGAGGTAGGTCCATTTTATTTTTCATGGATTTAGTCTTCATGTGATGATATATATACTCCATTTTTTGACCTAAGACTTGTGTTGATAAGATAAGTTCTTCATTGTTCTTAGGGTCAAAAGTCCTCTTGTTTTGAAAAACCTAATTTGAGTGTCTTGACTTCAATAAAGAGTTCCTTTACCTTGTATTTTTTTTCATTCTCTAATCTACCCATTTCATTTTCCCCCCTTGATAGATAAATTGTGATTCTAAATATGTTTTCCCTCTTCTACACTTCCTTCTTATTTACTTCTTAAAAACATGATAACATTACTTTGTTTCAGTTTTATCTATCCTTAGAATGAAACAACATGTTTGAGAAACTATGGATTCTTAACTTTATTTACACCATTATATTACATATCTACACTTACTTTAATTTCCTTTTACTATTTATCATTATTTCATTGTCTTATTGTTATGGACACCTGAGTTCATACCCTTTTTCCATTATTGAGTGAGATGTGAATTTTTACTGCTCACTCATCAATGTTTTACCATTTGGTTTTGTCTTTTACCATTTATTTGCTTTTTGTTTTACCATCATGTTTGACATGTATCCTTGGCTTGACTTGGTGAATTTGTCTTTCTTACTTAAGGATAGATTGGTTAAGTTTTTAGGTATTTAGTATCCTTGGATTTTTGATTACCTGATTTACTTCTCTTATTTTTTAACTTTGTCGTTTAGTCTAACATAACACCTATCACCCCAGCTTGCCAAGTATCCCAATTACATTTTGTCCTCATAGCACTAGCTATCTTTGCTTTTATTACATTTGTTTATTTTTTCTCTTTAGTTTTGTATTCTTGGGTTTGTCAAAAGTGATTTTTGCACCCTACACAATCAAAACTAACAACATAGAAGACAACCCTTTCATGATAAAGGTAATTCAAGGTATGCATTGCATTTACTTTTTAATTATTTACTTTTAGATTAATTTCCATTTTGGTCATTTACTTTTAGTTATTTTTTCTTTAAAATATTTTAATTTGTTTAGCATCAACATTGTGTGTGCCCTTATGTTCTTTATCGAAGCACCATCCCCTATTACACCTTATTGACACATGATGAGTTTTGAGTGGGGAATATGTATACACATTATATTTTATATTTTATTGATTACTAATGTTTTACATCTTGCAGGAACCCATTGAGACTCAATCTCTACGAGTGTACACCTTAAGGGGTGCACCAATAAAGAGGTGGGAAAACCTTTGGTACTTCAAAATATTATTTCCCCTTATTTACACATTATTTCCAATACAAATAGCTCCCAAAACCATTTCCTAATTTATTTATCCTCCCTTGAGTATTCCTCTAGTATTTTTCTCTTTCCATTCTTCCTTTCTTATCTTAAAATACTTTTTGACTGTCGATTGTACTGGGTCATCTGGGTTGACCCATTATAGTTTAGGGGTATTTTTTACTTTCTTAGCTTGTTATCCCTTTGGTTGACCTAGATCAGACTTGGAAAATTATCCATAAAAACACACTGGTTTAACTAGGTCAACCCTGTATAGCCAATGTTTCTAGAAGGGTTTAGGGAAAGATCCACCTATATATACATGATCATTTCAGTCATTATTCATACATGCAGTCAAGAGTTATTAGTCACTCACACTTATTCACAATCTACTCTTCCACTATTTTACTTGAGAAGACTTAGCTTATGTTTCTTATTTGGAGAATCTAGTCTTTTGGATAAGTCTTGGATGCTTTGGCCTTTCTTAGTGATCCTTACAAAGAAAAATAACCTCTTGTGAAGTCCCTTTGGCCAAGGGAGATATTTTATCTTAACATGTTCACATTCCGGTAAGTATATTCTAACTTTGTTCTCCTCTATTTTAGTAGATAGAATTAGCATATGTATTGGCTCAAATAATACTATCTTTCATATTTTATATATTAGGGTGTTACTCATACATACTTTTATTGAAGTTCCCTATGCATGTTTCTTTTATTGTTTATAATCCTCCCCACTTTGTGCCACAAGATTTGATGTGCACTAGATTAGATTTACTTTACTTTTATTAGAATAGAGTGAATGTTTTAAACCTTATGACTCCATTAGGGTTTTTATGCGATTGTGTTAGACTATAGGCTTTGGAACCCTTCCTATCATGATGTGTTGTGACAAGTGATACAAGTGATCCCCTAATTAGGTCTAGTGGATCCCCATATTGGTCATGTTCCTACTTAATAAATGTATCCCAATCAGAAGTATAGGTATGTTCTATATTATTTGATCTAGGATTAATTCATAGACATGATCCATTTCTGATTGCATACACTCTCCACCTATAATAGGTCATCATCCCAATGACTTTATTATAAATGTAAATGGTAAATAAAATAAATTTAAGTAGAAATTTATTCAAATAAATGAGGAAAAAACATATTTAATTCCTCATAGTCCTCCTAGGTGGGACTTTATTCATAATGTTGGTCTGATTGGACCTTGTATTAAGATACTTCTCTCTTATGCAAGTTAAGCTTTCCTATATCAAATACCCTAATTGGTTATACTATCACCACCCTTGGATATATAAATTATAAAGCATTCTAATCCAAAACATGTGAAGGATCAAATATATACTTTATAAGGTAGGATACATGAAATAAATTATGTATTTGTGATAAATATGGTGACAAATAAATTTTATATGCTACATTATTTAACACTTTTGGAACATCAAAGGGTCCTACGTATCTAGGTGGTATTTTTTATAATTTTCCAAACTTAATGGAACTCTCTTGGGGTTTTACTTATATTAAAACCCCATATCTAAATATGAACTACCTTGTTGTGCTTTTTAAACAAGCATGGATTTTATTCCTATCATTGGATTTAGCCAATCTTTTACTAATTAACTTCACATGTTCTTACATTTCAATGAATTATTAGGTCTAAAAATCACTTTATCCTATAATTTATCCTAGCTATTATGTTTTATACACCTCCTACCATACAATGTTTCTAAAGAATCCATTTTTTAAGCTGATTCAGTTTAGTTATTTTAAGATAACTCAACCAATGGAAAATATTATTACCATTTATATTTTTTGTAATTGCAATACATACTTAAAACATCCTCCAAGATCTAATTTACTCTTTCATTTGCCCTTTTTTTTGGATGGTATGTTGTATAAAATTTTAGTTGTGTGGATAACACTATATTAAGAGTTTTTCAAAACCTTTAATTCATTTAGGAGTCTCTATTTGAGATGATATTTTTTAAGAACCCATGCAATATATACACTTATTTTAAAACCCTCTTTACAAACATTGGTGCATTTTCAGTTAAAATTTCTAGATTGAAGTGTGCTAATTTGATAAATTTATCAACAAACAACCACTAATATCATATCATGATAATTCCTTGACATAGGCAAGCGTCGGACAAAGTCCATACCGATGAATTTCCATATCCAATATAGTATGTCATGTTGGAATAACAATTTAAAAGTATGACATAGTCATCTTTGACTCGATGACATTGTAATCACCTTCACATTAAATACACCACATATTTCTTGATTATTTTACAAATATACAATGGTTTTTCCTATGTTAAGCCACACTAGGATTACCTAAATATAGAGCATTATGTAATTAATTTAGCATAATCACCCTCAAAATTTCTTTATCAATCATGTAGATCCTTCTATTGAATATCAAAAGCCTTTTTTCTCAAATTTAAAACATTTAAATTTGTGATCTTGAGGGTTCTCTACTAAATCTTTCTTGGTTTTGTCATATAAATTATCTCTTGGTAAGAACTTAAACATATAATCTCAAAGGGTTCTCCCAATAGTAGCCATTATTGAAATTTACCTTATATAAATAAGAGGATATAAAACTTTGTTTTCCTTTCCCTTTATATAATTGATATCAAAATGATAATCATAATTTGATAAAAAAAATCCAACTAACACCTTTGTTGAACATTTAGGATGGGTTGGGTAAAGATGTACTTGAACACTAAATTGTCTATTTTTAGCTTGAATGGTTAATCCATAAAATTATGCCTCCATAACTATAAGGTATGCATTATTATAACCAATTCTAAGTCATGGTTCATATTCAGCCTCATAATGATTTAATTTCCTTGATTCACAAGGTAAAACTATACCATCTTGTATAATAACTCCACCTAATCCATCCTTGGAAAAAAAATTATTAATGTAAAATGTCTATTTGGGTAGATAGTATACAATAATAGAGATAAAGTAAGTCAAATATTAAAAGTTTTAAAGGCTTATTTATCCCTATCATTCTACACAAAATAATTCTCTATATATTTCATGGAGATAATTAGTTTAGCTATCTTAGATAAATTTGGCACAAATTTCCTCTAATAGCCTACGAAGCCCATAAAAATAAACATATCATGTAAATTATTGGGTGATGTCCATTCCATGATGGATTTTATCTTAGCTATGTCTACTTAAATTCCCTATATAGATAAAAATGTCCCAATTATTTTACTCTTATTTTAAATAAGATACACTTTGAAATTTTCAGATAGAGCTTGTGCTTTTACAAGACATGGATAACTAGATGCCAATGATCTATATTTTCTTATTCATTCTTGGAATAGATTAGGATATTTTAGACACTTAAAATTGAACACTTTGTGTTGATTCTAACCTTATTTTCACTAAATACCAAATCATCTCTAATTCTCTCTAATCATCCTTAATTTTCCCTAATCACTATTCACAACTTTAATATCCTTAAATTGATCTGGAGTTAATTAACTATTTTTTCTCTAATTAAAAGTTCCATAGATTTTGGAAATTCATAATTTTCATTAATCTAAAAAATCAAAATTATTCTCACATGCCCAAAGGTTGCACTTGTCCTCTGCCACTCTAATTTAATAATCCACATTTATTCCCATTGTCTTTCATAATCTAATTTAATAATCCATGTTTATTCCCATTGTCCTCCATGATACAATTTAATAATACACCTTTATTCCCATTATCTTTCATGATCTAATTTTCTCCAGTTTAATAATCCACATCATATCCACTTACTAATTCTGTATCATATCTTTCTCCCAAATGAATTTTATATTCATTTGTGAGTCCTGCATGTTCTCTACTCTGATTTTTAATTCAAGATTCTTATTATGAATTAAAAATTACCTTTTATTCCCATCCCTTGATCTTCATCTCAATATGGATGGTTCACATCCATTTCCAAATTCTATAAATTAGAGGTTATTCCTCTAATTTAGTCAAGTTTCTTCATTGCATGTTTATGATGTTGAGATTATAAGAGATTTCATACCACGATGCTTCCTATTTTGCTTTTAGTTGGAATAGTGAGTAACCACATTTTTTAAAACAAATGAAATCCAAATCGCAATGGAGAAAGATTAATTTCATTCTAAGGTATAATTTAGTTTGTTTCTTTCATTTGTAGTTCTTTTCATATTTTAAGTTAGTTTATAATAAGATTTCATTTGATTTTTTAGATAATGTGCTTTTCAATATTTCCTTAATACATTTTGGCATGCCCAGTGGGACTTTCCCTCATCTTTATTTCATATTTTTCATAGTTACATTTAGAATTAGTTTTAACTTAATTTTTATTATTTTCCCTGTTTAGTTTAGAGTTAATTATTTATTTAAGTATTATATTTTGTAATTTTGAAATTGTGTATGCTCTTCCCTTGGCATCACATTGGTGATGATACTCGAGAATAAAAAATAATTTAATAATTTTTTGTGTTATCTGAGTGATCTTTGTGTTTCTCTTTCCTTGGTGTCACATTGGTGATGATACTTTTCATTAAAAAACAAACACTTACTTTTGGTTATCCAAGTGTTGCTTTATATTTTTTTTTGTTTGTTCTAACTTTATTGCAAGTTGCCTCTTAAAATAAAAAAATCTCTAATGAATTTTTTGTAGAATGATTTCCAAAGAAAATCCATAAAAGGGATTTAAAAAATATATTTCTTTTCATTTTCTACTAACACTTTTAATTTATTTTTTCAAGTTTTAGTAATTATATCACATTTGGTTTGGAGTTAATTATTTCTATTTAATTATTTATGTTTATAATTGTATAATTGTGTATGAATTTCCCTTGGCATCACATTGGTAAAAACAACTAGGAATCAAAAATAATTTCATAATTATTTATGTGATGTTTACATATGCTCATTTTTAGTTTAGAGTTAATTATTTTGAGTATTCTGACTGTAATTATGGAATTACATATGCTCTTCTCTTGACATCACATTGGTGATTATACTTTGAAATCAAATATAATTTCATGATTTTTTGTGTTACCCAAGTGGTGTTTGTGTATGCTCTTTGCTTGGCATCACATTGGTGATGATACTTGAAAATAAAAAATAAACACTTACTTTTTATTTTATTTTCTAAGAGCTCTATTGACCATAGATTTCACCACCACATATTAATCTAAACACCATATACCAATGGGGTATATAAATAAATATCTAACTATTTAAACTGCTTAAGTGGTTGTGTGTTTTAAGCACACCATGATGTGAGGGATTTCATTCTCCAATACTCAAGGTTTCAATAATTGCCTTGAAATATGATATCAATATTTCATGGTTTGGATCTCAATCTACCACAAGGTATCTTGGAGGACTCGCCTTAAATAATCTTGTTTAAAATTAAATCCTAAGTAAGCCTCTTTTACCATCAACTTAAGTGCATTAGTTAGTATTTAGTACCAAGAATTTTCCTTCCACACCCTCAAAACTAGACTTAGTGGGCCATGGGAATGGTAGGATCCTCCATTATTAGTTCCTTGAAATATTAATCTATAGCTGAGAGCATGGATGAGTGAATGACAATGGAAGGCCCAAAATTTGTTCACAACCCTTATCCTAGTTTTTCACCTTTTATGTGTGATCACTTGAGTGTTTAAATTAGTAATTTTTATTGTTGTTTCCTTTTGTTTTCCATGTGCTAAAACATCCTAAAAACTCAAAAAAAATAGTTTAGGAATTTTATTTTTTTGTCACTTTGGTTAGTGTTGTTAGTTTACAAACTTCCATTTTATCTAAGTCATTTTATTTTATGCTATCCCTGTCACCTATCACTAGGAAAATATCCATGATAAATAATCCAAATGAAATATTTGATCCATTAAACAATGATCCTTTTCAATTTAATAACCAATATGATCATGTAGAAATACATGAGTTAGCTAAACAAGAAGGGGGGGATTACAAGATGAGGGTAGCCCTAAATTTATCAAACCTCCACCCTCATTTGATAAGTATATCATGTCAAATATAAATGAAGTATTATTTCAATCCTTTGCCTTTAGATCAAAATTATAATCTAATTTCAACATAGAGAACTTGTAATACTTGATTGCAATCAAAGAACATGAATCCTTCAATCTTAATCAATCTACCTCAAAAAGTTATTTATAGGGTAGTAATGCCCTCGTAACATCTTCACAACCTCATCCTAAAATTTCTCAAAAGAAAAGGAAAAATAACTTATGTGAGGCTTCATGGATTCTCCATAGAAATTCATGCAACCCAAGGAACCCAAAATATTATGCACTTTCAATCTCATCCACCAATCAATACTTTTGGTAACCGCATTGTGAATGTGAATCCTAATTTACCTTCACAAGTTTATCCAACCAATCTGAGTTTGAATATACCTTTTAAATCATCAATCACTCACCCAACCAATAAAAACATGAATTTTAATTCAAGTTTACCCTTCATACAACAAACCAATCTAAACTTGAATATGAGCCTCCCATTTATTTTAAGTTTAACTACTCAACATTTGATTACACCAAATTTTAATGTTCATCAAAATTCACATGGTTATGGTCAAATTAATCTGAGTTTGAATATATCTTAAAACTCACTAATCAACCCAAATCAGAGTCTCCAAGGCTCAATAATCATTCTAAATAAAATATTGAATACAAATTCTAGCTTTCCCAATCAACCATCCAATTATAGTTTTAGTGTTGCTTCACACACTCTCAACAATCTTAATTTAAATAGTGGTTTATTGGAACAATATTCTTATTATAAAACTCTTGGATAATTTCCATCAAATCCAAATTCAAACCCAATTTCAATCCAAATTCTAATCCCATTCTAACTCTTTTTAACTCCAATCCCAACCTTTCATTTAATTTCACCCCAAATCCTAACATAGGTTATAACCAAGATCAAACACCAACAAAATTTAATTTTAATAACCCTAACACAAATCCTAATTTTAACCTTAACCAAAATCAAAACAATGTAAGCTAAAATAAACTCTAACCAAACTAAGTTAACTCTAATTCAACCTTAGGTCCAATCCATTTAGTTTAAACTACAACATGCACCCACAACAACCCAATCCAAATCTATTTAATCAATAAAATTTTGGTCACAACACTAATCCCAACTCCATGAACTTTGAAAAAAATCCACCAAATAACTTAAACTTCCATGCAAACCTAAATACAAACCTAAACATTGTGAATAAGCCGAACCTTTGTTTCAACCCGAATTAAAATCAAACAAAATTCTGTTCAAATCCAAACCTAAGTCAAACAAATTTTGGTTTTAATGTAAACCCAAACCTTTGTTATAATCCCAATTTCAATCCTTTTTCAAACCCTCAAAACATTAACTTTAATAGACAACCTCCAAACAAATTTAACCAACAAGCAAACCAAATTCCACAAAATGCAAACTAATTCATGGGTCAACCATCTAATTCCACAAATACACTAAGTCAAATGAACCAACTATCCCCATATCTCATACAAGATTTTCAAAACATAAAGGATAGAGTTCAAGGCTTGTAAGATGGTGCTTACTCGTGACAAAAATAGTTCAAGTTTGAGGAAATTTTCTCATACCCATACAAATTAAGTACAATGACTACACCTTTTCTAAAGTACTTTGAACTCCCAAATTTTGAAAATTATAAAGGTAAAGGGGATCCTAAAGAACATCTATCTAGATTATATCATTCATGTGTAAATTTTTCTCATAGTAATGAGTATGTTGCATTTTTTCCCACAAAGTCTAGGAGGCCAAGCCCTCGAATGGTCTTCATGTCTTCCAAAAGGATATATTTTCACCTTTGAGGACTTATCTAAAAAATTTGTTTGCCACTTATCTTATAACATAGAAAAGGATTTGACCACCTTATATTTACACAATATCAAACAACACAATAGTGAAACTTGTGCTTCCTTCATCCAAATATGGTGAGCAATGGAAAGTCATTTCACATGGTCATTTCCTAAAACTGAACTTATAGACATCTTTATGAATAATTAATATTCAGACTTCGGACACCATTTTCTACTTCTATGCCTAAAGGCATTTGATGAAATCATCAAAAAGGGACTTCATGTAGAAAGAACATTAATTAAAAGAGTTGTAATCAAAATATTTAAATCGGATAATAATAACTCCTCTAAACCAATATAAAAACCTAATTTCTTTACCATGAACAAAAATATTGTTGGAGATGGTGTGACTGATGTCAACTAGATTCAAAATCCCCAACATAAAAATTAATCCTACAATCAACTGATCAATAACATCACAATTCCTGGAGGACAACCTAAGCAAGGCAAACTTAAGCACATGTTCACTCAATTGGGTGACACTTATGATAATTTTTATCAAAACTTAGTCTATACAAACATGATCACATGGCCTAACACTAAATGCTTTGATGAAGATGTTCTTAAACCTAATTGGTATAAAGAAGATAAGTATTATGAATACCATTAGATTAAATGAATTCAACTAATAGGCTTATACACCTTAAAACTATGTTCAAGACCTCAATGATAGAGGTGATATAGAAATAGAAAATTAACCATCTGAACCATATAATAACCAAAACATGGGTATATACCAAGACACATTGCCTAATCATGAGCAAAGAAAGGGAAAGCAAAAATAGGAATAACTAGAAACTAGTAATGTTAATCAAGCAAGTCACCCATTTGATTTTATAGTCAATAGTATATATTCCATGCATAACTATGTTAATGTTATTACTTTGCCATTGTATTAATGTTTTGTTATTATAAGGTGAGCAAAGACTACCATTCCAAGTGCTTCATCCTCTAATGTTGAATGTAAGTACAACATTATTGACCATCTTGAGAAAATGTTATCAAATATTTCAATACTAGATCTTATCAAGACATCACCTGTATATAAAGACATCTTGTATAAATTTCTAAAAGATTCAAGTGTACCTCAAGACATCAATCTTACCAATTTATAAGTGTTAATAGGTTCTTTTTCTAAAAATAACCAAGTAACATTTGATCATTTAGATGTGTCTACTTTAGGATTAAATCATAACCTCCCATTGTACATAGAGGTTATTATCTCTAGACACAAAGTAAAAAGGGTATTTATAGATAATGGCATAGTGCTCAATATATGTACATTAATTCTTGTAAAACATTTAAGATATTTAATAATAACATTTTAAGCAAACATTATCATGATAAAAGTATACAACAATAATGAGAGATAATCTATAAAAACAATCTATCTTCCTTTGATGGTGGGATATGTTATTAAAACAACTATCATTCATGTCCTTGATCTTGATCTACCATACAACATACTTCTTGGGCATCCATGGATACATTCCATGAATTTCATCCCATCCACCTTACATCAATGTTTGAAATTTTCCCATGTAGGAATGGAAGTTACTATAAAAGGTGATCCTTAACCCTTCCAATATTTCAAGCTAATGGAAGGAAAATACAAAAAATCAAACTATTTACCCATTATAGAAGAAAATTTTACTCATGTTGAGGATTATCCTTTGTTTGAAAATTATGGTCATCTAGAAAACTTCTTTCAAACACCTCCCCTTGGTGGTTGGATTAATACACCAACTACCTCCATCTTCATTGAAAAGGCTTCCACCAGTGAAGAATCTAACCAACCATATGAGAAAGCTTCAAATCAACCTCGATAGAACAAGCTTCAAATCACCCTTCTATTGAAATCTAGAGCATCATCATCCACTTCTTCCAACTTTAAGATCATTGATATAGGAATGAATGAGAATATAATTCAAAATTTTTTCATAAGTACAATCCATATCAATCCAAATAACTATGGAAAACCCCACCACAAAAAGGACAATATAATGGTTAAGAATCTTGGTGAGATAATATTTATAGAAGGTGGTTTCCTTTTAGATGAACATATCAAAGATTTTAATCCTTCTTGGTTGTACTTTGATGAAATAGCTCTTTATTTTGTAATAACAATTATCCCATTGCCAAATACATCATGTGTAATATAATGAACTATAAGGGTAAAGGTCTTGGCCTCCATGAACAATGTTCCATCGAGCCTATCACAATAAAAGAAAATGAGGCAAAACATGATATAGGATTTAACCCACTCAACATGCATCTCACACTTTTCCAATGTGATTCTTCTAGTGAGTTAGAGGATGATTCTTTAGACAGCGAGATAGGTTCCATACTTATATATTTTGAATACCTTGCCCTCACCAACTTATTTCATGAAAAGTTTGTTCTTACACTTGATCTTACATATCAATTCCTCATACAATGGGACCAAAACATAATGCCTCAGTGTAGTAATTTTTAGAATGATGAGGATATTTCTAAATTCTTGAGAACAAGGGATCAAATTCTAGAAAGTGACCAAAATAAAAGGTTTTTAATTCAGTTAGATGATTTAGTATACTTTGGGGAACAAAATTATAAGAAAATATTAGTTCATATTCTATATCCAACCAAATAGAGTTTGAGGAAGATTTCAATATTCCTACACCACCCCTAAGTTACAAAGACGAATCATATTTAGTTGTTGAATAAACTATTCCTATGAACATTAGTAGTGAAGAAGATCCTAAAATTATTAAACTTGCCATATCACTTACTCAACAAGAAAAGGACATAATTACAATTCTTCTTCATGAATTCTCTAACGTATTTACATGGTCTTATGAAAATATGCTAAGAATGAATCCAAAATTAGTTATACATCACCTTTTGGTGCATTCAAATGCTAAACTAATCAAATAAAATCTCCATAAGATGCATCCTAAGATTACACTATTAGTAAAAGAGGAACTAAATAAGTAGTTGGTTGTTGGTTTCATACATTCCATTGATTATTTAGATTGGATATCTAACTTTATACTAATAGTGTAATCTTACAAGAAGGGATTAGAGTTTTCACGCATTTTTATGATATCAATAAAGCTTTCCTAAAAGATGATTTTCCATTGCCCAACATAGACATGATTGTAGATTCAACTACAGGTCATGATATGTTATCTTTGATGGATGTATTTTTAGCCTATAATAAAATAAAATTTGCTATTGAAGACCAACACAAAATTTCATTTACAACTCCATGAGGGATATTTTGCTACTAAGTAATGGCTTTTGGTTTAAAAAATGTTGGAGCCACATATCAGCAGGCCATGACTATCATTTTCCATGACATGCTTCATAAAATTATGGAATATTATGTTGATGATATTCTTGCTAAATATAAACCCAGATAAGAATACCCTCAAGTACTTCACCAAATTTGAGTGCATGAGAGAGTATAACATGAGATTAAATATTAAGAAATGTGTGTTCAGTGTGACATTAGTAAAATTTTTAGGGTTCATTATTTCATAATGTGGCATAAAATTTGATCCCTCTAAATTTTTAGCTATCATTTATATGCCTCCACCTAAAAATCTTAAAAAACTTAGAAGTCTAGAAGGAAAAATTCAAGCAATCAAGAGATTTATATTTCAACTTGTAGACATTTATCACCCTTTCATATTTATTTTGAATAAAGACACTCCTTTTAATTAGAATGAGAAATGTGAAAAATAATTTTAAAATATTAAACAATATGTTTCCAACCCACTAGTATTAGTGCCACCTATTACTGTTAAACCTTTCTGGTTATACATTTTAGCTACTAAGTTTGTAATAGGGGCATTATATGCACAACATGATGATAGTGGAAAAGAATAGGAAATATATTACCTAAGAAGAAATTTGATGTCATATGAACTCAACTATTCTCAAATAGAAAATGTATGTCTAGAAATTATTTTTGCTTCTCAAAAAATATAGCATTATATGCTCAATTATCAAACCAAGATTATTGCTAAGATAGACCC